>LBNU01035141.1:89402-118421 GCA_014162995.1 Artemisia annua
TCTGGCGGAAACGGCGGCACCCTCAAAAGGGTTCCGCCCGTGTAACTCCAGGGTTCCGCCAGAACTGACCCTAGAAAACTTGCACACAAAGTTGTAATAAATCTCTCCAAGACAAACAAGGTCACATCAACTTATTTCATGCATTGACTCAATGTGGAATGCTTCCAAACATGTGTAAGAACCAAAGATGGTCAAACACATAAACTTTCCATAAATGCATATTGATGAGATGTGACACTTTCTTTTTAAAGAAGTAAAAACTTATGTTATGTTTAAAAAGAAATGTAAAGTCTAGTTTATACAAGACTTAAAACTAAAGTGATGAATTACTTATAAGCTAAAGTTTGTACTTTGTCATTAACAAACCATAGCAAAGATCGTAAAATATAAATAACGTTTTTAGGCGATATTTGTATTAACACGGCATACTTTCTGCGAAGTACAACGCACTTACCTTGCCAGTTACAAAGCAGAGTTATTGATTGCATTCATTGTGAGGCCGATCACTTGTCCTCATTTACTAAAAATAGGAGTTGAATTAGGTCAAAATGAGTCTATAAAAGCAGATGTACAAAACCAGAGAAAGGGGGCAACATCCAAAGAGAAGTAGGGAAAGTATACGAAGTGAGATTGGTGAACTCATACCAAGTTCACCATATCGAGGTTAAGGTTGTGATTCTATTGTTGTGACAGAGTGTAGGAGAACGAGCCTAGAGAGTTATCTCTGTGAAATCATTTGTTCTTTCGTTGTAATCACTTTGGTACACTTTTCTACTTTGTCGAATTGAATTATGAAGTTTATGAAATTCATGTTGAATGATATGTGTTTTGTTACTACAATAATGGAGCAGTCATTATTATGTTTATTTGGGTGATATAATTATATGGTAGTTTACAATGTAATGTACGCTTGCTATTTGATACTATACTTAAGTTTAATTGATGAGATTATGCTTGGATCATTGTTGAATGTTTGAAGTATCTCTGTGGTAGAAGTAGGTCGAAAGGGTCTGCCACTTTGGTATTATTTCAAGGTGTTTGTCTATGGCAACTTGGTGTTTACCTTGTAGAAATTGGTCGACAAAACATTTATCAACCCATCCATGATCTTGTTTAATACCTTATCTCATGCTAACGAACTTGTTGAGGAAATTGGCTTATGTATACTTCTGTTATGAACCATTCTTAATGCATTTAATATATTGAGAATCATAGGTCGAAAGGGTTTCTTAATATGTTGGATAGTTATGGGTACGAGTGATCACCAGTCACTTCTTGCTTATATATCTTGTTCATGATTGCTTGCTCATCGTTTACATGTTACTTCCATGTTTCTTAGCCTAAATAAACATAACTTTTAATCATAAACAAACAATCTAAATTACTAGTCTTTGGATAAGTGACAATCTAGTGACTTTACTTTAACACAATTGCTAACTTGGCTTTTCTACAATCTCTTGGGACGACCTGGTCTTACCTAAACCTTTGCTATAAACGAGGGTTATACTTTACCCATGTGTTTTATAAATTGAGGAAAATGGTGAAATTAGTATTATAAGTTTAAAGCTTTTGAAACACATCAGGGGGCCTGCCCCAATCTCCACTCCCATTGGAGCTCGTTATTTTCTTACTTTTGTTGATGAGTGTACTAGGATGATCTGGATTTCTTTGCTGAAAAATAAAGGGGATGTGTTGTTTGCCTTTAAAGAACTACATCACCTGATCAAAACTGAATATAGGAGAGATATCCAAATATTACAGTCCGATAACGGAGGTGAGTACATAAATCATGCCATGACGTGTTTTGCAAAGAAAACTCTATCCGACATCAAACCTCTCGTGCCCTAAACCCCCCCCCCCCCCCAGCAAAATGGACTGGCTGAACGAAGAAATAGACAAAATTCTTAAAATTGTACATTGATTGGCTCTGAACAGTCAACTTATATTAACCACGGATATGGTCAACTAAAGTCAAACCTATTGAGCCAACTAACCAAGGAATATAGTGTTTTCCTGGGTCGTAAGTCCCAACGAGGTGCGTAAAGGTATAAAAACGGATCTGTGATCGGGTGATTTTGACTGGGAATGGGATAATAGTGATTAAACTAAGAAAACGAGAGAGAAAATGACTAAAATGACCAATATTAACAAACACGTGAAATAAAGATATCTAAAAACGTTATTAAACTGAAAACGTACGTTTAGATTAATAAATAACGTAAACGTACAGAAATAAAAGGTGACACGTGAGCTATAAAATTCCTACGGATATGAAAATTACTTTTTTACAATTCTAATGGCAAAAGAAAATTTTAAGAAAAAGAAAAATATTTTTTTGACTTTTTAATTAATTGTTATTAATTAATAACTATTTAATAACTAATTAAAATACCCTAAAATACAATTAAATACAAATTTAAGCTAGAAAAATAAAAATTTAATTTTGTAAATTCTAAAATAATATAAAACTATTTTTAAAACTGAAAAGATATTTTTTTAGGCTTTTTCTTGATTTATTATTAATTAATTACTTTTTAAAATATATTAAAATGCAAGAAAATATGAAATTAACCTAGAAAAATGAAAAATTAATTTGGAAAATTCTAAAATAACATAAAAATTATTTTAAAACTGAAATTATATTTTTTTACACTTTTTATCTATTTATTATTAATTAATTACTATTTAATTACTTATTAAACTATTTAAATTATTAAAAATACTAAACGAAAAGAGAAAATTATGAAAATTTTTCTAAAAATACTTTATACTAGCAGAAACCTAGGAAAAATATGAAAAGTACTAAGTGCTTAATGAAAAAGTTGAAAATAAGCTAAAAACCTAAAACCTCTTAAATAGAAGCTATCACTTCTATTAAGTTGATGATTTTTTGATTTTTCTTTTAGAAATCTACTAAACTACTGAAAATATAAAACTTTTGCAAAGACAACTTTATTGAAACTTAAAAATGAGCTTAATGCAAGCTTATAATTCCAATAGTGGCTTTTTTAAGCTTAAAATGAGTTTTAAGTAGGGGTGGAAACGAGCCGAGCCGCTCGTGAAAAGCTCGGGATCGGATCGGTAAAAAGCTCGAACGAGCCGAGCCTAAACTAGCTCGAGCCCGAGCTCGAGCCTAAGTTTGAGCTCATTTAATAATTGAGCTCGAGCCCGAGCTCTATACAAAAAGCTCGAGTAGCTCACGAGCCTAAACGAGCCCTAGAAATATATACGTATATATATTGTCTATACGTGTAAACGAGCTTAAAATAGTAAACGAGCTCGAGCCTTACGTAATTAACGAGCCGAGCTCTATTGGAACTTTGTTCTTTTGAAAACTTCATANTTTGAGCTCATTTAATAATTGAGCTCGAGCCCGAGCTCTATACAAAAAGCTCGAGTAGCTCACGAGCCTAAACGAGCCCTAGAAATATATACGTATATATATTGTCTATACGTGTAAACGAGCTTAAAATAGTAAACGAGCTCGAGCCTTACGTAATTAACGAGCCGAGCTCTATTGGAACTTTGTTCTTTTGAAAACTTCATATAATTTATTCGAGCCCGAGCCCGAGCTCGAGCTTGGGAAAATTTTCACGAGCCGAGCTCGAGCTCTAAATATAAGGCTCGAAACGAGCTCGAGCCCGAGCTCGAGCTTTATATATATAAACGAGCCGAGCTCGAGCTCTGGCAGGCTCGGCTCATTTTCACCCCTAGTTTTAAGCTTGCAAAAGCTTGCTATCAGCTTATAACCCTGAACCAAGGGTATTTTAAGCTTCAAATAACTTATGTGAACTGAAATAAGCTAAAAATCACAAAGGAACATACTGAGAACCTATAATAAGCAAATAAGCAATTTCCAAAACAAAGGAGATAAAAAAAAATAAATAAAAAAAATAAAAAAAAAAAGCTTGAGGGTGACTTGGCAGGCCAAAATAAGCTGCTAAATAAGCTTTACAGGCCACAAGAAGCCTGGAATCCACAAGCTGGTACTACCAGCTTCCTAGAAATACCAAATGCTTAGAGAAAAGTTCAAAGATAAGCTTAAAAGGAGCTTATGAACAAGCCCTTGTGTACACTGATGGACCAGTGTACAACTTGAGTCAGGCAATTTAAAAGGCTCAAAATGAGTACTCAAATAAGCAGTACAATGCTAACAAGTTCTTGATATTATAACTCAGAGAGGTGGGCTTCTCAAAACACCCAATAACAAGCAACAAGCTCAAGAATTGAGCTTGTTGCGGCTTTTGGAAAACTGGTTCAGTAAGCTAAAGTCCAAAGTGAATTTTGAAATAAGCAAAGTATGCACAATGAACACAATGGTAAAAACTAACACACACTCAGTCTAACTCAATCACAAACAACATAATTCAACTAAAAAACAACAATCACACAGGCCTTGATCAATCAGATGCCAAAATAAACAAGTTCACTGATTACAAATTCTACTTAGCATGCTAATTCAAAGTGGCAGATTCAAGGGTCAAATAAGCCAACAGGACACACAAGCTAGAACCAAGTTAAACAAACCTAAAATAACTTAACTGAGCTAAAAAAAACAAGCAAGATATCAGGATCAAACAAAACAACAAATGCAGAAGCTTGATGCCTCACTGATTGTTCAGCAGACATAGGGCAAATGGGTGACTAGAAGGGTGAAAATAAGGACCTAAATAAGCACTTAAGGTCAAACAACTAGTACATGCAACAAGTCAACCTAAGTGTCACAAAGCAACAAAAATTAGGCACAAAGACCAACAAATGAACAAGTAATAGGTTAATGAAAAATGGGTCAGTTTGCATAAAGGTCTGGGTGCAGGGCAACTGGGTTGCCAAACTGTGAACTTTAAGCTTATTTTTAAGCTAGCAAATGAACTTCAAATCAAGATTTTCTTTTTGCTTCAAATTCACAAGCAACCAAACAACTCTTAAATGTAAATTTCATCTATTTCCAATCCATATTGAACCTTGTGCATCTCCTAGAAAATCTTCCCATTTTAGCAATTATGAACATTTTACTTTTTTAGAATTTTGCACAAGTTTGACTTTTGTTAGTTTCTACTGAATCCTAGGGCTTGATTATGATGTTATAAGTGACAAATGACCTAAATCTAACAAATGAACAAGTAACAGGTTATGAACTTTGAGCTTATTAGAGCCGAGAATTAAGGCCCAAGGTAGAATAGTTTGTTATCAATTCCCCTGTATAAATTCATGTATATTTTTGTGTAGAAGATATAATAAAAAAAACCGGAAGATTCTTCCTCCATATTTACTCTGTTATCAAACTATATGTTTGTATGAAATAGATAAAATGAGAAAAAAAATGTGGGACCCAATAACATGTTAGTGGTGTGATATGAGGGAGGGGTGTTTGAGTGATTGGTGTGTTATTTGTTGGGGGTATGATGTGGCGCTGATGTGGCATACCAATAACATGTTAAATGCTCACATAATACCCAGCGCTCTTAGGGTTTTATTTGAAGGGGAAAGTGTAAAAGGGAGAAGCACACAAGGAACCTAAACTTGTTCGTGACCTTTGCACGAGTAACACAATAATAACCGATTCGTGACCTTAGCACGAATAACACTGTAACAACGTGTGGATTTATGATCAAGAACAGATCACCAACACAAGAAAAGGATGAAACGATGGCAGAGAGTTGTGTTCATCTATTCAGGTATGCGGTGATAAAAAGTTTTAGGGTTTGTATGGAACAGGAAATATACTAACATGGGAATGTAATGGGAACATGTTGTAAACTAACGAGATCCGTGACCTTCAAAGCACGAATAACAAATGGTTTCCAGTGTGGATCGTGATCTAGCACGTATCACCAACACAACAAAAGAAAGGGCAGCGGTTTAGGGTTTTAGTTTTAGGATCGATTTAGAACACTCGATACCATGATAAAATATACAATGAGAATGTTTTTGAGAATGATTTGATTTGATTTTCGTGTTTGATTACAAGAATGTGTACAAAAAACCCTTCTTAGACTCTTTATTTATCTCAAACTAGTTTCATGACCGTCTGAATGAACGGGCTAGAATAAAATCACATACATATGCCTTTCAAAAAAAAAAAATAAATAAAAAATAAAAAATAAAAAATAAATACTTCGGTTGAGAAATGGTTCTCGAAAATTTGTAGAACAAATACAAACGATTATAAAGTTATTGAAACAGGATACTACTATATATATAATAATGCGTCACTAAACAGCTACGTGTGAATGTTCGAAATTTTATTAAGATAATGGTTTTGGACATGATATATACATATTCATATTGTGCAAATGTTAGAAAGATAAGTAAGAAAACAACCTACCCAATAATGCATTCATAATCTATACAGTATCTTCTTCTAAGCTAAAGCTCACCCAGTTTTTATCTATTAACAGTATGTTAATTTGCATATTCCCAAGCCACAGTTTATAAGTCTTTATGGTTTAAAACTGTGATTTATTAGCTATAAAACAATGATGCAGAATTTGGGGACTGATGGTGGGTGTTAATATAAGAAACTCGGATTATTATTTAAGTTTTGCTGAGTTCTTAAAGTTTTCATGTCGACATTTAGTAAGAAAAGAACTATCGTTTTTTTGGTCAAAAGATTATGTTCATGAGCCACAATATATACTCGTTTAGAATGAAGACATCCATCACATGATATCATGGCTTCACACTGTTTCAAGACGTTATTCTGACAAAGTTTAAGAAACAATTGTAACTAAAACAAATGCATACTAATGGCATAACATGTCACATACAAGACCCACCAGAATATAGCTCTGCTCAGTGACCGCGTCGTCAATATAACATAACATAGTGATCTGGGGTCCATAAGAAATCAAAGACAAGTACAACATAGACTATAATTTGTGAGAAATGAATAACAATGTTACCATTATAACATTCATTTTCTTGGTGAAGCTCTTTCACTTAGTGTCGTTACCCGTCCCATTCGAAACATTCATCCGGAGCTAGAGAAGGAAGATGTTGTCATATATTTATATCTTTATAGAACATGTATAAAAAGTTTAAAAACTACGCCATAACCATGCCAAGCTAGAAAACAACACAATTCAAAGAGAATCTTATTACCATAATTATAGTATACTTTGATAATCCATGCCCTCAAAAATAGAAACTAAAATTTGGGGAAACCCCATAATAATGTAATAGACTTGGTTTGTAATAAGAACAAAAAAAGGTCAAATATGCAAATTACAAAAAATAGAAGGTTACCTATCTACAAAGAGAGGGCTTGCATTTGTACAAAGAAGAAACAAAGCCACTTAGTAGACTTCCACATTCCATTGTCCTTCTTTCTTCAACTGCTTCTTGTATGTTACCCAATCAATGCCTATCAAAAACACAAGGTCAAGTTGTATATCAAGACACAAGAAAAAAAGTGTAACTGATTGTATCTATGTAACCCTGCCTTTGCAGGGGAAAAAAAATAGAAAAAGATCATATCTACGTCTCCTAAACAGAAATTTGAAATCAAATTATAAGTGTTTTTCTTACCATCTTCGGCAGCCAATGAAACCATAATGTCATCAATACCCTTCTCCATACCCTTAAGCCCACACATGTACACAAAGGTGTTGTCCTTCTTTAGTAATTCCCATAGCTCTCTGTCGTATTGTGCCATTCTAGTTTGAATGTACATCTTTTCACCCTTCTCGTTAGTTTGCTCTCTGCTCACAGCAAAGTCAACTCGTAGGTTATCAGGTTTCCTCTCCTTCATATACTCGAATTCCTGAATATTTTACAAAACCAAACTTAACTTTAGGATCACGTGTTAAAACTTTTCAATCTTAAAAGATGAATGATGATAAGTTTATCTGACCTCTTTATATAACAAGGAACTACTTGTGGGAACCCCCAAAAAGAGCCATGCCAAACCATTGAACTGGAATACGGGAAATCAAGTTGAGGACATATTCACAAATCAGTTATAGTAAACTAGATTTCTAAAAATCAAGGGCACCTGATAGTCTTCGTGCTTCTCAAAGAACATTTTCCACAAAAATGAGCGGAAAGGAGCAATTCCAGTTCCTGTTGCAAGCTGCAGTCAAATAAGTTCATTAGCAACGAAGCCACTTTTTAAAATGACAATTCACAAGCCATGAAAATTGCAACATCTCTTTTATGCAGTTACCCCCTTAGTGAATGTATGTTAGATAGTTGGCTAGTCAAATGTTCCAACATCCATGGAAGAATAGGAGTAGAAAAGTCTTAGGGCGGAAATTACCATAATAACAGTTGCATTGGGGTCCTTTGGCATAAGCATCTCTTTTCCTACTGGACCAGTCATTTGCACTTCAGCACCAGGCTTTAGGTCACCTGAGTTACAAACAAATAATTTATGAAACACCTGTGTTGGAGATATAAAGATTTATGCCACAAAAGCCAAATAAGATGAATATTAAGTAAGAAAAACTTAAGATTTTAATACTTACACAAGAAGTTAGAGCAAACTCCTTTAACTTCTTCGCCTTGGTCATTAGTGTAGACAAGTCTTTTCACACATAGAGAGACCTGAAGAAAACGTGAAGTTCAGAAACTCAGATATACACTGGCGGATCAGGTTTCTCGAACAGGATATGCACTAGTGTAACAAAAATATCATGGATGTATAAAAATAACACTTTTAGTATTTTAACGTTTGCACTTTGCACGCTACAAGTAACTATAATCAAGTAGAAAGGCTTACAGTTTTAGAGTCTCCAAAATCACCAAGTGCACTACTAGCAATGGAATACAATCTCAATTTGTGTGGCTTTCCGTTCTTGGGATCAATTCCGTCTGGAATGACACCAACGGATTGTCCCTCCCTGTATTTGATCTTACCTATTTAACCAGAACAATAAACCAATCTTGTCTTAGGTTATCTTGCAAAAATATAACAAAACATCTTGCATAAAGTCAGAATTATATTTTCTACGACTCAATCTTTTTTGCCCAAAAAAAAAGTGAGGATACAAAAGTGATTCTTATCAGATTAAAACACATATCATATTTTGCTTCTTTCAAGTGAATATTCATTTTGACTTTTGCTGTTAAGAGGAAAATACTTTCGGAATCCCTTTATAGGCATGATATTACTTCATTTCAAAAACCATATTCATGTTATCACTTTATCTATGATCTAACATGGCACCCTCATAATCAGAAAATAGCAATTAAACCCATATAAACTATTTGACTTAAGTATAAGACGGGCAACATACCCTCGGTGGTGAAGACCATGTGCCAGGTTTCACCAGGTGCATCATCACCGGTGATCTTGGTGTTGAGAAGGCATCGACCAACATATGGCTCCTTTGGCCTGTATGTATTTATAATAACACCTTCCTCTTGTTTCTTTGAGATTTTCTCTACTTTAGCAGGAGCCGGAGGTGTGTCAGTGTCTGTTGCGACTTGGGCTCTAATAGATAACAATTTACCACTTGACACATTTTTGTAAGATGGCACCTAAACATCAAAAATGACAAACAAACATACTTCAGAAAAGAATCCACACCTAAAATAACGGCAACTTTGTATACAAAGATAGACATGTTAATTGGACTATAAATTCACAAAAATAAACGACGCAGCTTCATTTGAAACATTTGTATCTGTTACCACGAAAAATTTGGATCGGATAACTACTTGCGCCAGTTTATGTTCTAGTTACGATATGACACATTTATATCTGTTACCACGAATAATTTGGATCTGAGTTATAAATATTGCCTTAGTCTGCAACAAGTTCTGTTTTGCTCACATTAGTGTGTGTTTTTTTTTTTTTTTTTTTTTTTTTTTTTTTTTTTTTTTTTTGCAAATGTTTATGCTAAAATGACGTAAATGCCTCCAAGCCATATGTGTTGCAAGTCATTTGGTTGTTGTCATCTTCTAATCAACATTTTTCATATGAGTGATGATTAAAGGTTTATATATGGATTAACAAATGTTATCTCTATATAATTTGAGCTACAATTACTTATTCACCCCACTTTTTAACATTTAGATTTTGGATTAAAATATTTCCTACCATGCTAAACTAAAGTGTAGTTACATGCATATTTATCATGTTTGATCAAAATAATGAATTCATTAGACCAAGAAATATCAGTAAATAAACATGCAACAATTTATAAGCTACGCTAACAGGATTTTCATATATAACATGATCATAAGCATTTGTCTTAAACTTTTAAATTATAAGATAGTGTAGATTAAATAAGCACAGCCCACATCACATGTACATGAAAAAAAACAAATATACCTTGGCAAAAGAGACTCTTTCTTGAGAAATGAAGGATGATCTAGTTGAAATAGCAGCGGTGTTTGCAGATGAAAGGGAGACAACAGCACTAACAGAGGAAGCCATGGTGAATAAAATGAAGAATGAAGTGAGCTAACAAAAATAGAAGATATAGTATGAGTGAAGCTAGAAATGTGATTGTGAATTGAATGGATATTTTGCAAATTGGATGGAGGAAATTTAAAAGCCAATGGTAGAGGCAGATGTGAGGATAAGAAATCTGTGTCGTCTTTTTACACTTTTGATATTTCTTAGTTTTTTGTGGCCACAATCATCATTTATGTTTTTTAATTTTGATAAATTATATATATGTTTTTCTTTAAATTGATTAAAACAAAAAGGATTCTATATGTACATGATAGATTGATATTTTGCTATATAAGGATAAGCATAGTAATTACCTCCGGCAACCTTCATTTTAACTGTTACATTAGTTTTCTCTTTCTGACGATATACATGCGACTTTTTGCCGCAGTAGTAGCGACCTTCATCTTTTTTTCTTCATCTTTTTTTTTTTTGTCTTAACAACAATTAAATTTCATTAATAATAAAAACATTATATAATAATTCAAATAACATTAAAACATTATAATAATAAAATGACTAAGTGTTGATTTTCATTATGCCAAATGTCTTTCACCAAATTGGCTTTTAGGATTAGATGAGTTGTTCTGTTGACTATCTCCCGAGTAACTGCCAACGATTCTGCAGGCGTTCTTACGGGATCATAATCACGGTGTTGCTCTCCTCGAAAACTGTGTGAGATATAGCTAATCATTTGTCCAGAAGTATCATATTATGTAATATAATGCATGTTTACATTATATCTGATAGTTGATTTTTGTCCAACCCTCTAGACAGATGTTTAACCATTAGCACTTCTTCTTTAGTACGCCAAAAGCTTGTTCCACGTCTTTCCTTGCTACTTTCTGCTTCGTCTTATACAAAATTCTTTTGTGATCATTCGTACCCGAATTTGAAATGAAACGGACCATTTCTTATAAGTCATGTTGTTAGCAACGAATGAAAGATCCGGTGCTCTCCCCGATTTAAGATAATTGAAAACAGAACGCCATGTCAAATCCATAAATCTCGGGAGGCGATCGCTTCCAATAAAATGAATGGAGTTGGTCCGTTATCACCTCTAGCAAATTGAGCTCTATAAGCTTGTGGGCAATTCTCCCACAACCTATCTGTACAATCAGTTTTTCTTATTATCCTAGGAAACACATGCTTTGGAAGTGATGAGCATAAAGTCTTTCAATGTCAGTATATGTTGGCTTTCGCAAAAACTCTTCAACATATAACTCGATGATGGCCTCGCAAAAATTTTAGAGACATCACGAGTTGTTGTCGAACCCATTTGTAGATATTCGTCCAGAGCATCAGGATTGGCTTCGTAAGCCAATTGACGAATTGTCGAAGTATACTTCATCAATGGGGAAATACCAAATGTGCCCACACAACTAGGAGTTTGTTGAAAATAATAGGAATGATCGGTTATGTGAATCGGTTTCGGCTCATTCGGAAACGCTAACGGAATGTTCCCTCGTCATACACTGGGGGTGTTCGGAGAAGTAAGTCGCCACTAAACGATTATGAGCACCGTAACGATCCCTCTCAATTTGATTTCGTAAGATTTTTAGCTCTGACACTTGAAACGCCTCCCAACATGCTTTCGTAAAAATCGCAAGCTCTCTAATAACTTCATCTTCATCATCCGAAGATGAAGTGGCAAAAACTAGCTCGTAAGACATTATGTAGATTTGAGAGAATGTGTTTGAATGTGTACAGGGAGAATTGTAGTTTGAATTTGTGAATAAAATGGTGAAATGTGTATGTTATTTATAGTGTTAAAGTATTTAAATTTTAAAAGTTAGAAAAGTTAAAAATAAATAAATAAATAAATAAATAAATAAAATAAACAAAACTCGATCGATACACAACCAACTCACCACTACAAGGGCGACCAATTGGTATATCAGTCGACCTACACTCGACCTCCCTTACTGCGCATAGCCTAAGTCACCAAACATTTACTTATATAGCAAGAGATCAATCTTAGCCACTAATTTCTTATTTTAGATAATAAATTCATTTTTACCCTATTTTTTTAAAGGAGCAATTTCATATATACTCAGTTAAACACAATAATTTCATATTTCCCCACACACATACTTTAAAAAGCATTGTACTTATGCGCTAAACACTTATGTTTTGGGTAAATATGAAACTTTGATATTTAGGTTGGGTAAATATGGAATTATCATTTTTAAATACTAGATGAGTACCCGTGCATAGCAATGGAATTTATAGCGGCATAAGTTTTCAACCGTGTACATTATATGATTGAATACTTTTGGAGATTATAATGATTGAATAGTTTCCGCTAATGGATACATAATCAAGTTTCCAGCCGTGTATTAGTTTGTTTTCTTAAATAGATTAAGTTTTTACTTTTCACTTTCAATAACTAGACGAGTACCCGTGCATAGCAACGGGATTTTATAGCGGCAAATAGTTTTAGTGATAAAAAAAATTTATGGGTTATATATGAAAAATAATAAAAGTTTGATGATTTGGGGATCAAACATACTTTTTTGAAACCTGGTTCGACCAGGATGGTTCAATCGGTTGAACCGTTCCGGTCGAAAAATATGTCAATTTAAACTAGGTCAACCCAATAGATTGGGTCGAAATACGGGTCAACCCGCCAGGTTTGAAGCGTCCTGGGTCAACCCGGTTTTTTTATGTGTATTAATAGTTTTCTTTTGTAACATATGTGTATTAATAGTTGAAATTGTTCATAACTAATTGTTTAAATATTTTATTAGTATTTTTAACATTTTATTTTATTTACTTTTCACTTTCACTTTAATCATTTTTGTTTTATAGATAGTATAGATTAGATTTTTATTTTGTTTTTATAACTTTGAAAAGTTGATTTCATGCCATGGAGGTAAGTACTAAAGATGTAAAGTTGAGTTTCAAGCGACGAATGTGGATTTTTAAGTATTTACAACTCTTTTACAATTTCACTAACGAAACCTACGCAATATATTTAATCGGAATTCCCGGTAACACATCCCACCTCCAAATCTATTAACAATAACTTATACGGAGTATACAATTAAGTGTATCGCACGGTGTTGAGGTAAAATCTTGCGACTACCCCAAACAAGCAATATGAATCCTTCGGACCGTGGTTGTCCTTCGGATTCTAAGTATTCCTTCGTACGATCCTGTCCCTTCGGTTACCTGTAAGACAGAAACGTCCGTTAGACTCGCCCCGGGAATGTATCCCAGGACCAACCTCCGGCGTGAGAGTAAGTATGGAGCTTTAGAGAGATAAAGTATAAGTAAATAAGAGAGAGAGTAGAATTAGTTAACCTTAGAAGAGGATTTCTTCCACTATTTATAGGCTGCTAATGTGAAGTGCCAGGCTGGTTGGTACTTAATCCCTTAGTGTTCGCTAATTATAGTTCCATTATCATGTACTTGTGTGTACTTGATTGTACTTCTACTTGCGTAGTTATCGCATATCCGTGCGATCAGGGATTCCGGAGGATCTCTTGTCCTTCGTCTGTTTGAGGGTTTACGGATATTGCTCGTGCCCTCCGTCCCTGCTCCGATCCGTCCGGATTACTCTATCCGTGTTCTTATTCCATTCGTCCGGTTCCTTTCGTGCGGATTGGGTCCGGAGGACACATACGCCAACATGTCCCCCCCAGTATCATGGTATTGGTTATGCCAATTGCGTGATACTTTAAAAGTATGTTTTTGTCACTTTTCCGGAGGGCATGTTATAGTTTTGTCGAGTTATGCGCGTGTACAAAATGCCAAATGTGATTAATATGTCGGTTTAAGGTGCGTGGTCGTTTTTACCGTGTCTTAAGATCGTGACACGTACGCGATTTTTTGAATCGTGTGGTTTAGATGATGACACGTCAGCTTCTGTACGGCGTGTCGTTTCGTGCGCTTCCTTTTGTGCCTATAAATAGCTCACATTCATTCATTTTTGCCACTGTAATTTCTTCTGACAACTGCGTTTTCTTGTGCGAATTTCCGAACGACTCATTCATCCTTCGATCTTCCGTGAGGTACGTCTTGACTTGTGTTCTTCTTCCTTTTTAGTTTATTCGGCTATACCTCTTCCCATCGTCCTAGTAATGTCGGAATCTTCGGCGTCTGTGGGTCAAGCCAGCGTTACGGTACAAGATGACCCGGTTAAGTTTGATATTCAGAGGAAATTTTCTAAAACGCGTCCTTCGGATATTACCGCGTTGACGGTGTCTTTCGGGATTCCCGCTGATCTTCATCCGAGAGTTCCGCCGAAAGGCATGACCATGGATAAACTTCCGGATGATGCCATAGGCTTGTATGTGGAATATTTCTTCGAAGGAGGTCTTAGTGTTCCGTTTTCCACCTTTCTTTTGGATGTCATTAAGTACTTCAAGGTTCATATATCTCAGTTAGTTCCGCTTGGTTTACACCGTGTGACCTTGTTTGAGGTATATAGCCGGAGCCTTCATATACCTCCGACTACCTCTTTATTCCGAGTTTTCTACAAGTTATGCAAACAGGGTTGCTGGTTCTCTTTTGAGAAACGGGCAAAAACCGCAAGATTTGTTTTGGTGATTTTCCGTCTTGTCTCAAGGGTTGGAAGGAAGAGTTCTTTTTGATCGATAGACGTGCCATACCCTTCGCCATGCCGTGGAGACACCATGACTCAGACGTTTCAGATCCTTTTCCTACGGGTGACTATAATGTTTCTCATGCGGAGAGGTTGGCTGAAACAATAATAGAGCCGTTCAGTGTTCCGCACGATTTTCTGTACATGCTAGGTCTTTCCAACTATTGGAATTTTCCTGGGTTTCAGGCAGCGTTGATGGATGAGGAGGGAAGGGGTATAGCCTTTATTTGGACCTTTCGTTTTTTCTTTTTTCTTATTTTCTGCTCCTAATTGCTGTTTAGCCTTCGGATTTTCTTTCGTTTTTTCCTTTTGCAGCTGTCACTATGGCGATTATTTAAGGAAGCCCATTATTCGAAAGAATGGTAACGTGGTTAAGGGAGACAAGCTTCCGGAGGGGCAGGAAATGGAGATGCACCTTACGAAGCCTTTGCCCTCGAATGCTGATGTGTGATGAGACGAAAAGTGTTACGCTTTTAGGGGGTCATTTAAGCCCTAATTCGTATAAATGTGATCAGATATTGCCCTAAATCGTTCCTTTTGTCATTTTAGGTACTTTTGAGAGGAATTCTGGAAAACATGCATATTTGGACGTTTTTGGAGCATAAAAGTGAAGAAAACGAAAAAGTCTCAAAAGATGGTGAATTTACAACCTGACGGCGTTAGAGTCACAAGGTGACGCCGTCAGAAAGCCTTGACAAAAGAGTGGAAACCAATTATCAAATGACGGGCCAGAGAAAATTTGGGAATTAACACCTGACGCCGTCAGGTGTTAGAAAGTGTAGGCCGTCAAGAGTAAAGTTAAAGAGTGACGGCCCAGAAGGATTTATAAGGTGACGGCGTCAGAAGTGGATCTAGGCCATCCGAGAAACCTAATGGCGGTGAGCTGACGGCGTCAGCCCTTATAACCTGACGCCGTCAGAATGTAAATTCTATATATAGTTTTCTAATTTTCATTCATTAGTGTGGAACTTTGTGGAGAACTTTTAGGGCAAAACCCTAAGACGGATTTTCTGTAACTTTTAGGGTTTCCAACCCTTGGAACCCTCATGCTTAATTAAAGATAAGTCTTCACTTTAATTTAATCATCATGTCTATGTGTTGGTTAAATATCTATCTTGCTTGTCTTTCAATTAACATGTGTAGCTAAATTCTCTAGTGTTTGCTTAGATCTAATGAAACCTAACTATTAATTATTGGTTGATTGGTGTGTGTTGTTGTTTGTTGGGATGATTGTTCCATCAATGTTAGGCTCAAGAAAACTGGCCAACCTCCTTTATGGTAACGTGCTTGAACGTCTTGGGAAACATGTAGCCAAGGCATACTAGGCTATTAAGGTAGTATTTAACGCATGAGCCACTGTTTACAACCCCTATGGTTGTGCCGTGCATGGCATAGGGCGAGATAAGAGCTCATAGAATTGGAGAGATATGTATGCCACTCCATGAGTTATTAGGAATACACCCTTCATCCACACAAGTAACACACATATCAATTAACCGGTAAAAGATAGTTAGGGAGTAATGAAATCTAAGTAAACACAATTTTCTCCATATTGTTTTCACAACCACAATAGTTTAGATATTTATTTTATTTTAATTTGCATAAGTAGTAAACTTGGGTTAGTTGACTAGCAACTAATTCCGCCCTTCCTCTAAAAACCGAGATTTTAATTGCTTTCAAAAAAATATAAAAATACAAAAAGAATCTTCCTTCCACCCTTAGACCTATTAGAGTAGCTTTTCTATCCTAACGAACACTATTCCCTGTGAGAGAACGATCAATCCCCCGTACTTACCACTATCCTATACTACATCGGTCAGGTACACTGCCTGGTGGGGTTGTAAGCCTCTTGAGATCCCTCGAGAGGTAAAACCTGTTGTAAGGTCACAAAACCACGCATCAAGTTTTTGGCGCCGCTGCCGGGGAATAGTTATTGTTTAGGTAGAATTTTTATTTCTTTAGGTCTACTCACTAGATTCCTTTCTAGTGAGATTTTTATTTTCTTTTTCTAGGATTTTCTTTAGTCTATCTTTTTCTTCGTGTTTTTGTTCGTAATCTTTACCATCCGCCATCATGGAAGGTGGTAACATCCTTGATCCCAACAACCTAATTCAACCAAACCACCCACCACAACCAAACCAACCTCCTAGACCCCGCACCTTAGGAGAGTATTCCCGACCTAGCCACCTTGGCTATCGAAACACCATTGAGCTCACTCAAGGAGCCAATGTCACTCCCTTGCGATCCGACACCATCCGGTTGGTGCAAAGCGGATGCGCATTCCATGGACTTCGTTCCGAAGATCCAAACCAACATCTCAAGGATTTCCTCAAAATCGTAGATTCCATAGACCTTGATGTTGCAACTCGAGAGACGACCCGATTGCGTCTCTTCCAATTCTCTCTACGGGACCAAGCTAGTCAATGGCTTGAGCGACTTCCCGCAGGATCCATCACCTCTTGGGACGATCTCACAACTCGTTTCCTTGCTCAATTTTTCCCACCGGGGAGAACTACCAAGCTAAGGAATGATATCTTGGCGTTCCAACAACGCCAAGGCGAAACCCTCTACGAGGCATGGACTCGATTCAAGGACTTACTCCAAAAAGTCCCTCATCATGGCATAGACCTTTGGCTCCAAGTCCAAATCTTCTATGACCACATCAATCTCCACACGAGGCAAACCATTGACCAAGCGGCCGGTGGCAAGCTACGTGATCTAAGTGCGGAACAATCATGGGATCTCCTAGAAGATCTTGCTCTATATGACAACGAAAGTTGGAATGATCCCCGTGATTTGAATAAAACGGTCAAGGCAATATCTTTGCCTTCGAATAATTCAAGCACTTCCGACCGTAGGATCATAGAACTTGAAGACCAAGTCAAGTTTCTCATGAAATCCTACGAAGCTCCTAAACCTTCAAGCCAAGTGAACAAAATCACTTCTTCGTGCGAATTATGTAGTGGTCCCCACGACACTCGTGATTGCATGGAACTCCCCGAACAAGCTTTTGCGGACTACGCATCCACGCGTACCGACGGAGCGGGAGATAAGTGGTACACTTTCAAACCCGAGCCAAACCCCTACGGAGATTCATATAACCCCTCATGGAAAAATCACCCCAACCTTAGGTGGAAGACAAACCAAAACGCACCCCAAAATAACTCTTCCAACCCACCTAATCGGTTTCAACCCAACGGAAATTCCTCAAACCGTACCTTCAACAACAATCCTTCCAACAACTACGGTAGTACCAATGATTTTGAAGGATTGATGTCAAAGTTTATGGCATCTCAAGAAGCTCGTATAGCTAAATTCACATCCGAATCAACAACAAGTGGAGATGACCAATAAGATTGACAACTTGTTGAAAGCCCTCAACAACCAAGTGCTATCACCTCCACAAAAGGACGCTAGGAACACTAATAGTGGACCACAAATCAAAGGCCCCTCTTCATCCAAACATGTCCACTTCGTCAACGTTGTGACCATTAGACCAATTGATAGGAGTGAGGATGATAGTGAATCAAAGGATGAGAATGAGGGAATAGAGGTTGATAGGAAAGCTAAGGTTAGCGAAATAGAAGAAGTAGGTGAAGAGGACTACTTCAATAGGTTACCAACTAGGGAGGAGCGAGCATATCATAAGAACTTATTCGATGACTCCGAGAACCCATACTTCCTAGGTAACCCGATTATCAAAGTGGGCGATCCTTCTAATCTCAACATACCATGCAACATCAGACATTTGCATGTGTGGAAAGCTTACATCGACCCTAGATCGCCCATTAACATCATGACTAGAGCCCAATACAACTTGATAATGAAAAATCAACTAGGGTATAGAGTACTCCCCGATAAAGGATGGATTAGTAACTTCACGGGAAGAGTTAAGGGATTACCGGTTTATGTAGGAAACTTCACCTATGTCACCGACTTTGTGATTGTAGAAGATATTCGCCCAATAGTCGACGCAAGTTTAACCCAATTAGTTTTAGGAAAGCCATTTATCGAGGTCTCTAGAATGACTCATGAACCTTCCTCAGGGATAGTTAAATTTAAGGATGAGACCGACGAAGTAAACTACCAAATGCCGTATAAAATAGAGCAATTCCAACACTTGTCCAATGTTGAGAAGGAACTCAAACAAGCGGTTTACTATAGGAATGATGAGGATAGACGTAGGGGAGTAGACTATGTCATGGGAAGGATATTCGGTTTCTATAAGGATTGTTTGAAATAAGGACCGGAATACAAAACCGGAAAAGAGAATGACTTAGGAACCGTGACCAACGATGAAGTCACGTAGCGTATGGTGACTTTGAGTCTAGCTACAAGACTCGTAAATAAAGAAAAGCGCTTCTTGGGAGGCAACCCATGCTTTGTGTGTTTATTTGATTTTATTTGCTTCCGTATGTAAGTTATTTTTCTTGTTACTGATTCATGCTTCAACCTAAATTGTGAAAATGCTTTATTTTGTTTTTAACTTCGTCTTAACTACATATAAAGGTATTTTGCAAAAGCTAAGTGTAAGGGAAATCTAAATCGGTTTATATAGAACGAATGAACATGAATCATAACAATGAAACTAACATACATATTAGTACTTGTTTGAGTCAAATGCTTGTATCGAGTCATAATGAATTTTTGCAGGAATTCCAGGAAGTAAGGTCTAGTTTTTCCAGAATTTTTCCTGGAAACTTAACATGAGAATTCTATCAGAGTTTTCTGACGGCGTCAGAATTAACACCTGACGGCGTCAGGTTAAAATTTTCTGCAATTTTTGAAAGTTTTGTATTTTTCCGGAAACCTAAAAAGTTTTGTCAATTCTTTAACTTATAATCTCCAGGAATTCTGCAAAATATTCATTCCACAAGCATTATATCCTATTACGTAGATTTTACCGCCGATTTTATGCGAGGTTGGCCTTTATCTTTTTCAGGTTAACAGGTTATTTTGGACAAGAAGACGTTTATTATTTTGGAAGGGAAGCTTTGAAAGTTCGTCTCTCTTGGAAGAAGATCTAACCATGTTACTTCATTATCCACATCAAACGATTCAGGGGAGTATTTGATTTCATTCTTTCATCTTATTTACTTTTACGTCTTTTATTTGAACATTGGGGACAATGTTCGGTTTAAGTGTAAGGGGGGGTAAATGAAAGCACTGTTGAGAATATACCTACGCTTGATGTTTTGCTTTGTTTGATAGTAAATTTGTAATAAAACCAAGAGAAGTATTTGTTAGGGCAATTTTAGCGCCAATTTAAAATTTTTTACAACATTTAGAAGTGAAACCTTGATCTTAATGAGCGTCTCATGGATAAGAAATTGTATGACTAGCACAAAACCGTACCACTAAAAAATTTTCCACCCCAAATATGTGAGGTTCGCCCCTAGAATTGGTAGGAAAAGCATCCCTCTTTGGTGCTATGATGTGTGTACCGGTAGCATTTAGATTCTAGAACTTGCGTTAGGACCATCTCAAATCCACAAGTGAGACTACATTCGTGTAGTTAAGATTTACTACATGATAAGATGCATTAGGATTAACCCATTGTTTTACACCCGTATATTTGTTATAATTACATTGACTTCATTGGTCAAGTAATTCTCCCACACCCTTTGCGTTGTATCCATTTTTGGTACACGATACCCCTAGTACACCCCTCCGAGCCTATCCTTTCGTTTCGACCTTTGAGCATCTTACTCAAAGTGAGAATTTGTTTACACCCCACTAAATGTACACCCAAATCGCCTTAGCCTACCTTGTATGCACCCACCTTTGGTGCATTATTGTGAAAACATTTGTTAAACCCTTAGTTAATTATCCGGTCAATTACATGGTTGCTAAGTTAAGTCATATCCTTGTACATATTGTTTTGGGACGATTGGGACTCATGGGTAAAGTACTAGTGTAATGAAGTAATGGGGAAGAACAACATTATTACCCCCATACGTGCTAAATATTTAAAAAGTACTCCAAGTTTTTCGATTATCTTAATTCGAGTCATTAGAATAGTGATTGTAAAGTTATGTAAAGATTCAAGTGTAAGGGGAATGCAAATCCCCTATGATGTATTATTTTGGATGGTAGGGCAAGAGTGTATGAAAAAAAAATCGAAAAATCAAGAAAAATACAAAAAAATATGAAAAAGAAAGAAGAAAAACATACGGACTACCATCCCGTTTCCTTTTATGTTCCTTTTTAGTTTTTGTTATTTCATTTTTAGACTAAGATTGAGTCGAGTCTTGACTTAAGCAACGATGTAGAGTGCATGTATTTGATCATGATAATTAACTCGCCACCACTAAAATACCCTTTATTCCAACCAAACCGTGTTATCATATCCCTACACCTTACGTTACAACCCTTTATAAAGCCCTCTTTGATAGTTTATCTTAGGTGCTTACGCCTAGTGGAGGAGTAATTGATCCTTTCCCAAGCCTATGGTAATCTATTTGCTATGACAGGTAGTGAGTGTTATTTTCCGTTTCCATTTATGAGATATAAACTTTATGACATTTGAGAGATGTGAGAATCCAAACACTATTTGTGAGGTGCTAGTGTATGATTTCCGTGCTTGTTATGATTAGGGTCTAATAACTATTTGTTGTAATTACTTTTATATTCGTGTTAAATGACCCCTAACTCATATTTTGATTGGAATAAAAGCTCATTTGCTTGAGGACAAGCAAATCTCAAGTGTAAGGGTATTTGATGAGACGAAAAGTGTTACGCTTTTAGGGGGTCATTTAAGCCCTAATTCGTATAAATGTGATCAAATATTGCCCTAAATCGTTCCTTTTGTCATTTTAGGTACTTTTGAGAGGAATTCTGGAAAACATGCATATTCGGACGTTTTTGGAGCATAAAAGTGAAGAAAACGACAAAGTCTCAAAAGATGAAGATTTACAACCTGACGGCGTCAGAAGTCACAAGGTGACGCCGTCAGAAAGCCTTGACAAAAGAGTGGAAACCAATTATCAAATGACGGGCCAGAGGAAATTTTGGATTTAACACCTGACGCCGTCAGGTGTTAGGAAAAGTAGGCCGTCAGGAGTAAAGTTAAAGAGTGACGGCCCAGAAGGATTTATAAGGTGACGGCGTCAGAAGTGGATCTAGGCCATCCGAGAAACCTAATGGCGGCGAGCTGACGGCGTCAGCCCTTATAACCTGACGCCGTCAGAGTGTAAAATCTATATATAGTTTTCTAATTTTCATTCATTAGTGTGGAACTTTGTGGAGAACTTTTAGGGCAAACCCTAAAGACGAATTTTCTGTACTTTTTAGGGTTTCCAACCCTTGGAACCCTCATGCTTAATTAAAGATAAGTCTTCACTTTAATTCAATCAATATGTCTATGTGTTGGTTGATTATCTCTTTTGCTTGTCTTTTAATTAACATGTGTAGCTAAATTCTCTAGTGTTTGCTTAGATCTAATGAAACCTAACTATTAATTATTGGTTAATTGGTGTGTGTTGTTGTTTGTTGGGATGATTGTTCCATCAATGTTAGGCTCAAGAAAACTGGCCAACCTCCTTTATGGTAACGTGCTTGAACGTCTTGGGAAACATGTAGCCAAGGCATACTAGGCTATTAAGGTAGTATTTAACGCATGAGCCACTGTTTACAACCCCTATGGTTGTGCCGTGCATGGCATAGGGCGAGATAAGAGCTCATAGAATTGGAGAGATATGTATGCCACTCCATGAGTTATTAGGAATACACCCTTCATCCACACAAGTAACATACATATCAATTAAATGGTAAAAGATAGTTAGGGAGTAATGAAATCTAAGTAAACACAATTTTCTCCATATTGTTTTCACAACCAACTAGTTTAGATAATTTATTTTCTTTTGCAATAGTAGTAATTTTGGGTTAGTTGACTAGCAACTAATTCAGCCCACTCCTTCAAAACCGAGATTTTACTTGCTTTCATAAAAACATAAAAATACAAAAGGAATCTTCCTTCCACCTTTAGGCATATTAGAGTAGTTTTTCTATCCTAACGAACACTATTCTCTGTGAGAGAACGATCAATCCCCCGTACTTGCCAATATCCTATACTACTACGGTCATGTACACTGCCTGGTGGGGTTGTAAGCCTCTTGAGATCCCTTGAGAGGTAAAACCCGTTGTAAGGTCGCAAAACCACGCATCAATGTGCCGGCGAAATCCGCCGAGCTTCAGAAGGTAGAAGTTCCGGATGACAAGGTTCTTGCTGCTAAGGACCGGAAGAAAGAGCAAACAGCTCGAGCTGGCCAGAAAAAGCCCTCAACCAGTGGTACTACAAAGAGATCCGTGGGTGATCTTTCCTCCAGTCTTCTGAAAAGGATCCGGAAGAACACTGTTACTCCGGTGGTAGACTTGGAGACCAGGGAGGAGGTACCTACTCCTACTCCCCTCCGATCGTTTCCTCCTAAGGTTCCTACTTCTGCGGTTGAAGGGGGAGGGAGCAGCCAAGCCGAAGCTGGTACGTTGCTTGTGTTGCTTTGTCAGCTGTTATTATTATTTTTCTCCTTTTCTTTTTTACTTACCTTTATCCTTTTTAGGTGGTTCGGGGACGGATGGTAAGGAAGCAGCTGACGAGGATGTGAATATTGACAATGATTCTTGACAAGTCGTGGGAGCAAAGTACAAGCTCAAACCACGGGTATCGTTGTCCCAACGAGGGTTGAATATGGATCTCGTCACTCAAGACCGTGAGCTATGTGTGATGAATAGGGTTTAAAAGAAAGTTTTGGTTTTGTCTACACTACAACAACAAATTAAAGTAAAGGAAAGCGGTAAAACGACATGAAATAAGAAAGCAAGTAAAGAGACATGTAATAAAATGACTAAAGAAAGCGGTAAATGAAAGCGATAAGTAAATAAAACGGTAAATGAAATTAAAAGACAATGTGTTTGCAAAGCGACGCGAATAAGTTTCTCAAGCTTGAGGTAAAAGTTTGTGACGAGTTATTTTCCTTTCTCGAGATTAGTTGTTAATTAATCTTTTGAAGAGATATTAACTCAAAACGAGTGAAATAATCGTTCATATAAAGTCAAGTACGGGAGCCGCCAAAAGAGTAGCTCCTTGTGTACAAAACTAGCAAAAGCTTTTGTGATCATTAATGGTTAAGGGAACAAGCTAGGACTCAACACGCCCGGATCAAGTCAAAATTTTTATTCTTACTCTTACCTAGTAGGAAAGTCAAACTCGGTGTCAAAACTTTTATTCTATTTTTGCATAATTTTATATGTTTCTCATTTTTTTTTGTTGTGCTTTTTGCTTTGAAAATTTTTCAAAATTTTTTATTTTTTATTTTTTTTGGATTTTTGAGGAAAAACGGGGTTGCGTAAGTAAACAGCAATGGTGAAAGTGCTAGGTCAATCAAATCGAAGATTCACCCCCCCAGACTAAAGGTAAACATTGTCCTCAATGTTTCAAAGGTAAGGGTAATCCTAATAATAAATCTAAGGCCGTTTATTAAGTATGCCAAAGATACCATTAGTCGATAAGATTTGGATATAGTGATTTCCAAGCAAGAAGCAAGACATGGGACTTGAGTGGAGATGAGACGATCCACGAGCACGAGAGTCATCATGAATTGTAGAAATCCTGCATAAACACAAACAACCAAGCAAACACAAGATTGGAGAAGGTCGCCCTCCTCTCGTTACTTATTAGATAATAAAAATGAAATAAAAGGATAAGCATGGGGTGCCTCCCACGAAGCGCTTGTTTAGTAACGAGTCGTATAGCTTAGACTCGCCCCGAATTTACTTGTCCTTGGGGGAGCAAATGAAACAGCCGGCTAGGAAAGCGACGATGCCGGGATCAAAAACCACATCCTCACTCCCGGGGGANGATACCATTAGTCGATTAGATTTGGATATAGGATTTCCAAGCAGCATCAATACATGAGACTCGAGTGGAGATGAGACGATCCACGAGCACGAGAGTCATCATGAATTGGAGAAATCCTGCACAAACACAAACAACCAAGCAAACACAAGATTGGAAGAGGTCGCCCTCCTCGCGTTACTTATTAGTAAATAAAGATGAAATAAATGGATAAGCATGGGGTGCCTCCCACGAAGCGCTTGTTTAGTAACGAGTCGTATAGCTTAGACTCGCCCCGAATTTACTTGTCCTTGGGGGAGCAAATGAAACAGCCGGCTAGGAAAGCGACGATGCCGGGATCAAAAACCACATCCTCACTCCCGGGGGAATGACGGATGGGTGAAACAATAGCATAGGTAAGATAAGGAAGAAAGATCATAACAACAATTTCGAGGTCCAATTCAAAGAGATCCTCCATGGTAAGCGTAACTTTCTCCTTAGTCTTAAAATCATCCTCCTTCAAAGTTTCATCAACAAAATCTTCAATAGTAACGAAGGAAGCAAGGGTGTCGGGCTGGAGCCCATGAGAGTCCTTAAAAGGTGATAAACCGGGTTTAAAAATTTTATCTTCTGATAGGAACGATAATGAAGCATCAACCACGGTAAAAGACGAAGAAACATTCGGAGACGACAACTTAGTGGGTTCAGTAACTTCTGCAATGCTTGACGGAGTCGGGTCGACAGGAGTTAGAAACTCGTCGTGAAGAGAATTATCCATATGATGAACATTTGTAACCTCGGGTTCTGTAACAAACTCGTCACTATCCTTAATCTGATCGTCGAAAAGAGGATTATCTAAAATCATCGGAAAATCTGGTTCGAAATCAAAAAGAGGATTGGTGTAAGTTGTTTTGAAAGTTTCAAGAACTGGGTCATCTGATTCATTCGAAGTTTCATCAATATCTGAAAGAACATCGATCTCTTCTGGGGAAAAGTCGGGAATACTTGGTTCAAAAATTGAGGTGGGATTGCCACAAGGAAGGGTTTCTTCTTCAACGTACTCGATTTCTCCACAAGACAAGGAAGCATAACCTTCGTCAGACTTGGAACATATCTCATCATGATTATCAACGGACTCATTAGTAACTTCATCATTCTTCGGAGGGAGAGGAGGTAAAGGTTCTTCGAGTAATAAATTTTCAAGAAAACGAATATCTCCCTCCGAATCAAAGTTAGTATCATCAAACGGCTTATCATTCGTATCAACGAGATTATCAAGACGATCATTTTCAAAAATCTCACCATCACCGTTAGAAGTTTCCCCGGACTCACTTTGGATTGGGACAAGGTTCTCAACACTAGACTTATTGAATTCGTCTGATTCCGTTGCCGGAGTAGTGTCGAGAGGCTCGTCCCCCATTGTTAGAGAATCCTCGGGTCTTACGGGAGGACAGATAGGTGCAATTTGAGGAAAAACGTTGAACGGTACTATTCTCTCCTCGTCGTCATCGGAATCATCGTCATAAATAAAAGCCTTTCGAAGTTTAATCGATCTTAGCTCAGCAAGTAATTCTTCCATAGACTTTCCATGAGGATTATCATTGATTTCAAAAAGCCTATTTGCTTCGTGCATTCTTTCTTCAAACGATTTTTGTGGGGGTGGGTCAAAACCATAAGAGTTGTAACATGAATAAGGCTCAACATAAGAATTTCCAAACGATCCCCCACAATTTTCAAAATTTGATGAACTTTGGAATGAATCACCATTGCAATATGGTGCTTGCTCATAAGAGTTTTGAAAGGGTAGATTGAAATCGTTTTGATGGTTATTGGAAAAGTGCGAATTGGAATCTTGAGAATATGAATTTCCATTTGTGAGGGCACAAAACAAACAATCTTCATTAAAAAGACCTATACCGCACCTCATGCAAGTACACAATTGACAATAATTTGAACACGAAGTTGGATCCAAAGGATTTTCACATCTCTTACAGAAAGATTGATCAAACGAAGATAAGTAAGGCTGAGGTGGGTAATTGGAAGAATCTGAAGGATAGTCGAATGAATTAGGGTTTTGATCATACACGAATGAATTACTTGAACCGCAACACAAACAACTTCCGTTTTGAATATCGTTTCCACACCTTTCACACGTACAGTATCGGCATGGTGAACCATAGAGTGGTGCACCACAACCAACACAAAGTATCAATGAATCCATGAGAATTAAACAATTGGGGGTAAGAAGATTGTTTTTGGTTTTTATGTTTTGAAAAATGAAAAGTTAAAAATGAAAACCAATTTTAAAATGGAAAATCTTTTTGGATTTTTGATTTTAGAAAAGTGAAATCAAAAGTGAAAACAAATTTGAAGAGAAAATCTTTTTGTGTTTTTATATTTTGAAAATATTTACAAAAGCTTAAACTTCTCGAAAGAAGGGTCTCCAAAACACATTACTCAAACGATCGAATAACTCAATCTTATCAACCGCTCCCCGGCAGCGGCGCCAAAAATTGATCGGTGCAGAACTAGCTATGAAAGCAAGAACCACTAGGTATCG
The DNA here is from genome assembly GCA_014162995.1 of Artemisia annua. Taxonomy (NCBI): domain Eukaryota; kingdom Viridiplantae; phylum Streptophyta; class Magnoliopsida; order Asterales; family Asteraceae; genus Artemisia; species Artemisia annua. The sequence continues at coordinate 116,806 of LBNU01035141.1, forward strand.
TTGTCCCAACGAGGGTTGAATATGGATCTCGTCACTCAAGACCGTGAGCTATGTGTGATGAATAAGGTTTAAAAGAAGGTTTTGGTTTTGTCTATACTACAACGACAAATTAAAGTAAAGGAAAGCGGTAAAACGACATGAAATAAGAAAACAAGTAAAGTTGCATGAATAAAATGACTAAAGAAAGCGGTAAATGAAAGCGATAAGTAAATAAAACGGTAAATGAATTTAAAAGACAATGTGTTTGCAAAGCGACGCGAATAAGTTCGTTAAGCTTGAGGTAAAAGTTTGCAACGAGTTATTCTCCTTTCTCGAGATTAGTTGTTGATTAATCTTTTGAAAAGATATTAACTCAAGACGAGTGAATTAATCGTTCAAAGATTTCGTCTTCGAATAATTAACTCACACGTCTAAGCAATCTTTCGATTACTTATCACAAACGTTTAACACTCTCACTAAACTCACAAACTCGAGTGACTAAGCAAACACGATTTAAAACTACTCGAGACTCATATTAAAAATTTAAAGCGATAAAGAAATTAAAAGACTTGTAAAACATTTAACGTAATAAAAGTTTAAAACTAAAAACTAAAGACACGAGACTTAAATAATAAAACGAAACTAAAAAGATTTAAAGAAAATTCGACAGCATAACGTTTAAGATTAAGAAAATAAAAGCCTCACTCGATAAACGATGAGGGAAAATAAAAGCCTAGCTCGGCTCGAAAAAGAAATAAGAAATGAAGAAGAGAAAACAAGACACGACTCAAAATAAACTAGGACTAAAAATAAAGTTGACACAATAAAAAAAACAATACTCGCTATCTAATAAAAATAATACTCGCTATCTAATAAAAATAATACTCGCTATACAAGTTTGACTAACAAACTCGCTATCTAAGAAAATTAATTTGTTTCATACTCGCTACATAAATAGTCATTTCATACTCGCTACTACTTATTAGTTTGACTTTACGAACTAGCTAAGTTTGACTATACGAAACTCGCTATGTTTATTATTGAACTAATACTCGCTATATAAAAAAAAATTTAATACTCGCTATTAAACCCTAAAAATCAAACTCGCTATTAAACCCAAAAAAAAATAAACTGGACCTTAAAAACTTTTAACGTGACATAAAATTTTTATAAAAATAAATAAATAAGACTTATAAAAACTTGGTAAATAAAATGTAAAGACACTAAAAATAAGCTCAAAAATAAGCAAACAAGCCACGGCTTCTTTTGGAAGCCTAGCTTATTTGTATATCTTATCACTTGAAACTAAAAATATGCAAAGTTGGCAAGGAAAATAATAAAAGCTTGTAGAAAAGATTCAAAGGAAAGCTTGTAAAGATTAAAGGAAAGATTTAAGACATCAAAATAAGCTTGAAATAAGACATCAAAATAAACTTGCATTCAAAATAAAATCTACACTAATACATGAAATAAAACTATACTACTCTACCTTATCCCTACTCCTAATGACTTCCAAATGAAGCTATCACCTCATATTTATCTAGCTAGGGGATTACAAGTTTCATTTCGTGTACGCTTTTCCCCCTAGACTATTACAATTCATAAAATCATGACATAAACTACATTACAAAGCTTTT
>LBNU01035141.1:120290-133655 GCA_014162995.1 Artemisia annua
TCACGGGCTTTCCTTGAGTAAATTTCATCGTTGACTCGGCTTTTAGACACTTTTCCACATCTCGTGCTCGTTTTAGGCTTTTTGGTTGACTTTTGTGCTATTTATGCAATATCCGTCCCTGCACGATCACAAACACAAAAACAAGATATCTTTGGCGTTTCACGTTAGTTTTTGGTCTTTATAACACTTAAACTAAGGTCAAAAGTATGTGTAAAATAGCACACATCAATTCTTCAGATGAAGCATTTATTCCGGAGTGGTCTGTGAGGAGGGGTACGCGAATGAACAGTGCCTCAGTTTGCCGAGATATGCTTGTTCATTTGGCTACCCCTGCGGAGGAGAGGCACATAGACGCTCATGGTGATAATGAAGCTTTGGCCCGCTCTTGGCTCTTACTGGGCAAAACTGGAACAGCTCATGCGGACATTCTATTCCGTTTTGAGAATACATTGGATGATTATAACAAACTGGTTGCAACCCATAAAGAGTGCAATCGGAGGGTCTTGGATGATTCTGAGAAGCTGAGGAAGGTGGAGGATGCACTGGAGCGTCTTCAATTTGATCATGCGGGGTGTGCGGCTGGGGAGCCGGAGGAGCTGACAAGGTTGAGGTTGGAACATGCTAGTTGTTCGAAGAAAGAGTTGGGTCTATCCGGGAGGGTCTCCGATCTTGAAAAGGAGAAAGAGGAGTGGCGTCAAGTGTCCGCAGATCAAGCGGAAAAGATTAAGTCTTTAGAGGCGGAGTTTGAGAAAGTAAAGTTGGAGTTGAATGATGAGGAGGTGGCGTGCAAAGAGCTTCGGAAAGAGAAGCAAGAGTGGGCTATTACATCCGGGAATGTGTCGATGGACCGAAACAAAATTGTTAAAGAGTTTATTCCGGAGGTGGTACGCCGTTTGTTAAGCAGCCATGAGTTTAAGGATACTTTGGCCAAGCCTTTTAACCTGTTTTACCAATAGGGGCTTATTGACGGGGCTCACTTGGGGTTGGATCCGGAGGATGCATTAAAAGCTCTAGAGGGTGTGGACGGCTTGGATCTGGACACCGATCAGAAGTATTGATGTGTGCTATTTTACACATACTTTTGACCTTAGTTTAAGTGATTTATAGACCAAAAACTAACGTGAAACGCCAAAGATATAGTGTTTTTGTGTTTGTGACCGTGCAGGAAAGGATATTGCATAAATGGCATGAAAACCAACCAAAAAGCCCTAAACGAGCACGAGATTTGGAAAAGAGTCAAAAAGCCGAGTCAAAGATGAAATTTACTCAAGTAAAGCCCGTGACGATGTTTTCATTACTTAAAGGCTCGTGAATATGAAAGAGATACTTAATCGAAGATTAAAGATGATTATCATGTATAAGCTTCCCAAACTCGAGCAAGTGGTCACTTTTATATCAAGTATCAAGCTTTATATGATCAAGCCCTTACCACAGAATATCCCTTCATTCAGAAGATCAGTAGGACTTGCTACAAGACCTTCGAAGAGTTGATGAAGATTCTTCCAGACCCGGCTCCGACCGAATCAACCATCGTCCCTACCGTTGATACTTCCGGTACGGGCGCGTCCGGATCTGGTGCTCCGGGTAAAGACTCTAACTTGGAGTCGGCTTCCGGGGATCCTGGATCCGGTGGATTGGTCGAAGAAGGTGGCCCGATCGTTCAGAAGCCGGATGGTTCTTTGGCTTAGGAGTTGTGAAAATGTGGGATTTTATAAGGTTTGCGTACCTCCATTTAGACTATGGGTTCAGGTGCTGCGGATCTTATGTGAAGCTTTTTAGAATCAGTTGTTGGGTAGTTTATGGGTTTTGTATCACTGGGATTTGGATGCTTCCATTTCAAGTATGGGTTCCGGCATTCCAAATTCCCCTTTGAAGCTGTAGTCAACTTTCTTCTTTTTATTGGGCCGGAGGGTGTAGTAATGCTCCGGTTTTGTACACGTCCAGAGTATGTCTTGGTTTTTGTGAAATCCTCAATTTATTTTTTATTTCTGGGGCTATTAGGCCGCCATGCACTGTAATTACCTCTTTGAACAAATATATGGAAGATCTTGTTTTAGCTGATTACATTGTGCTTTCGTACTTTCTTGCCTTTTTATTTTTTGAATATTGACGTGCATACTATGCGTTTAGACAAAAAAATGAGTTGAATATTACTTAGTTTAGTTTTTGGCGATTTAGCCTTTCGGACCTTAAATAAAGATTACTGACTTGGTATTTTTTCTGGATTGAAATTAATACTCTGAACCTGTTTGGGGTTTTTATTTGAAACCCTCTTGGGGTAACCATTCGGAACCCACTTAGGGTAACCGTTCGTAATCCACTTGGAGTTTTGTATCTTGGATGACTTGCCGAAGGGCATTTGGCCCTATGACCCTCTTGGGGTTTTGTAATTTGGGCAATTTGTGCCGAAGGGCACTTGGCCGTGACCCTTTTGGGACTTTGTAATTTAGGCAACCTGTGCCGAGGGGCACTTGGCCGCATGACCCTCTTGGGGTTTTGTAATTTGGGCAACATGTGCCGAGGGGCACTTGGCCGCATGACCCTCTTGGGGTTTTGTAATTTGGGCAACCTGTGCCGAAGGGCACTTGGCCGCATGACCCTCGTGGGTTATGCCGATGGGTTCATTTGTATCGGTAGGTCTTTCAACAGTATTAGCATGTTTTGACAAAAAAGAGAAACTTTCATTAATAAAGATGGCACTTGGCCTTACAACGCTTCTTCCGTAGGCTACATAAAACACTTCTTGAGGTTGATTGCATGCCAAGTTCTGGGTACCTCTACATCGTCCATGGTTTGGAGCTTGTAAGTGCCATGTTGATAAGCTTCGATGACTCGGTACGGACCTTCCCAGTTCGGGACTAGCTTTCCTTGATCTTCCACTCGACTGGCTTCATTCTTTCGATACACAAATTCTCCAACCCTGAATGTTTCGGGTCGAACCCTTCGGTTGTAGTATTGTTCCACCTTCTTTTTGTACTTGGCCTCCCTTATTGCTGCCATTTCCCTTCGTTCCTCCAGCAAGTTTAAGTTCAGGTTAAGTTCATCGTCGTTGTCCCTTGCGTTAGTCATCATGGTCCGGAAAGTGGGCATGCCTATTTCGGCGGGTATGACTGCTTCGCTTCCGTAGGTCAAGCTGAAGGGTGTTTCTCCATTGCTGGTTTTCAGTGAGGTCCGGAACGCCTATAGTACGTTCGGCAGTTCATCAACCCATCCGGCTCTTTCCCGCCCTAGCCGTGACTTGAATCCTTTCATCAAACTTTTGTTAGCCCTTTCCACTAGCCCATTGGCTTGCGGGTGTGCTACAGCTGTGTTAATCTGGGTGATGTTTAGTCTTTCACACCAACTTTTGAACGGGTCGCCGATAAAATTACTTCCGTTGTCCGTGACGATGATTTTTGGTAATCCGAACCGGCAGACTATGTTATCCCATACGAACTTCTTTACTTCCTTGCCGGTGGTTCTGACCAATGGTTTTGCCTCCATCCATTTCGTGAAGTAGTCTATTGCGACTATGACATACTTGACTTTTCCTGGAGCTTCGGGTAGAGGTCCTAACACATCCATCGCCCATTGGTAGAAAGGCCATGGTGCCATGACGGAGGTTAGGACTGTTTTTGGCAACTTGGGGACTGGAGCGTGTATTTGGCACGAATCACATTTCCGTATGACTTCTCTGGTGTCTCGGTGTAAAGTTGGCCAATAGTATCCCTGCCTCATAAGTTTAGCTACCACAGACCGTGGTCCGGAGTACATTCCACAGGCTCCTTCGTGCACCTCTCTGATGACATAGTTAGCTTGGAATGATCCGACGCATCTTAGCATCAGACCCAAGTATGATTTTTTAAGCATCACTCCGTAGATCATTGTATAATGGCTTATCTTCATTCGGAGGGCGCGAGCCTCGTTTTGATCTTCCGGCCAAATTCCTTCTTCCAAGCAGCGGATGATCGGTGACATCCAGTTTTCCTCCTCTTCTTCCACTATTGCGTTTATCGCTTCTTCCTCGGTAGATGGCTTTTCTAATATTTCTACTAGGATTTCTTTCGTCAGATGATCAAATGCTACGGATGCTAACTTGCTCAGTATCTCGGCTTTTTGGTTTTGGGCCCTCGGAATGTTTTTGATCTTGAACCGTTCGAAGCAAGCAATGTATTCTTTTGCCTTGGCGATGTATTTAGTCATACTTTCTGTATAAGCCGTGAAATCTCTGTTGATCTGGCTTGCCACTAGGTTTGAGCCTACCCGTACATCCAATGCCTTTATGTGCATGTCTTTCGCAATTTTTAGCCCTGCTAATAATGCTTTGTACTCTGCTCCATTGTTGGTAGCGTCAAAGTTCAGCCGGAGGGCATAAGTGTATTCTTCTTTGTTCGGGCTGATCAGTACTAAATCCGCTCCGGAACCCTTTTTGCCAGATGCTCCGTCGGTATACAGTATCCACTCTTCAGTTTGAGAGATATCATATATCTCCATGCCCCCCTCTTTTGGACCCCGATCGGATGTCCCGATGGGTATTTCATTGATGAAATCTGCTAACACTTGTCCCTTGATTGCATTTCTAGGTAGATAAGTGATGTTGTACGCGCCGAGCTCCACGGTATACTTGGCTAATCACCAGGAGGCTTCTGCTTTGTTAAGTATCTGCTTGATGGGCTGGTCCGTTATAACTTTGATGGGATGGGCTTCGAAGTATCTTCGTAGCCTTCTGGACAGGTGTAAGAGTGCTAAGGCCAACTTTTCTACTGGAGCGTATTTCTTTTCGGCTTCGTGAAGCGTTCGGCTCACATAATGCACCGGTTTTTGTCGTCCGTCTCTTTCTGCTAATATCACTCCGCTTATAGCTTCTTTCGTTGCCGCTAGGTATAGATACAGATCTTCCTTTCGTTTTGGTGTTGTCAAGCAGGGGAGCTCTAGAATCATTTTATTCATTTCTTGGAAGGCTGTTCTGCTTCCTCTGTCCACCGGTACTCGTCACGATTCTCCTTGGTGATATTCTTGAGCGTTTCGAAGAAAGGCAAGGATCTTTCGGCTGACTTAGATAAAAAACGGTTTAGGGCGGCCAGCTTACCACGCAGACTTTGCATTTCTTTGAGGGACTTCGGTGATTGCATATCGGCTATTGCCCTGGTTTTCTTGGGGTTTGCTCTGATTCCTTCCGAAGTCACCATGTATCCCAAAAATTTCCCTTCTTCTACTCCGAACGAACACTTCTTGGGGTTCAGCTTCATATTGATTACTCTGAGATTATCGAAGGTTTCTGCAATGTCGCCTAGCAACTCCTTTTCCGTACGGCTCTTAATGACCATGTCATCCACATATGCCTCTAAATTCCTTCCAATTTGTGACCGGAAGGCGGTATCGACTAACTTCTGATATGTTGCTCCGGCATTTTTTAGTCCGAACGGCATCTTAACGTAACAGTAGGTTCCATGGTCTGTGTAGAAGGCAGTTTTCTCGTCATCTTCTTTGGCCATTTGGACTTGGTGATAGCCCTTGTATGCATCTAGAAAGCATTTGTATTTGAACCCCATTACTGATTCTATCTTCCAGTCGATCTCCAGCAATGGGTAGTAATCTTTTTGGCAGGATGAATTGAGATTCTTGAAGTCTATGCACATCCTCCAACTATCATCAGGCTTCTTTACTAGCACTGGGTTTGAGATCCATGTAGGGTACCGAACAGGTCTGATGATTCCGGCCTTCAACCACTCCTCCACATCCTTGTTGATAGCTTAGTTCTTTTCTTCCGAGAAGAACCTCTTCTTTTGTGCGACCGGCTTGTCATTTACATTCACGTTGAGCTTGTGTTCAGCGATCCACCGGGGTATACCCGTCATATCGGACGGTTCCCACGCAAAGACATCTTTGTTGTTTTTAAGCAAGCTTATCAGTTGTTTTCGTCCTTCTGGAGAGAAATTTGTTCCAATGGTTACTAGCTGATCGGGATAAGCCGGGTGAACTATAACTTCCTCTGTTTTTTCATTTTCATTTACCACGGCTGGGACCGGGGAGACTTCGGCTTCCATTTCCTTTCCTAGCAAGAATTTTTCCTCCAATCTTCTGCATTCTGAAATGATGATCGATCGAGTGACTAAGGTTGCTACCCCTCCGGGTGCTGGAAATTTCATCATGGCATGTATTGTCGAGGGTATGGCCCTTAGTTCTTTAATGCCCGATCTTCCAAGGATAACGTTATAAGGAGAAGGGGATCTAACGACTGCAAATTTCATAGTTGTTCGGCGGTATAGCCCTTCGCTTCCGAAACGTACTTCTAGTTCAATTTTTCCCAAAGGTTTGATAGCCTCACCCACAAACCCTACTAGCGGTGTGTTTGTTTTTGTCAATCGAGCACGGATGGAGGGGTCGAGGTTTAGGAAGCAGTGTTCATACATCACCTCAACAGAAGCTCCTTGGTCCACATAAACCCTTCGGACAGTATAGCCTTCTATCTCCGCTTCAATGATTAAGGGTTCATCAGAAGCATCTCCCGGAAGTATCGGAGGGAAACTAATAGGAGCATTCATCCATTTCTCATCCCGTTCAATGGTCTTGCGTTTTCGCTCATTCCCTTTATAACGAACCATGTTTATGACGCGTCCGTGATTGGTTTGATTGCTGCCTCGCGGAGGAGCTCTGTCCCTTTGTCGGACATCTTTGATTAGGTGATCCAGCTTACCTGTCTCCATAGCTTTCTTCAGTTGTTCTTTTAGATTGTGGCAGTCATTTGTTAGGTGTCCTCTCTCCCCATGGTAGTCACAGTACTTATCCAAATTTTCCCTCGAAGGTCTTCCTCTTAGTGGAGGTGGTGCCGAAAGCCTGAGCTGATGTTCAGTCGCCAAAATTTCTTTAGGTGCTTTAGTAAGAACGTTCAAATCAATCGGCCGGGTATCCCTCCGATGTATTTCGTTGCGCGGGTAGTCCGTTCGGTAATTCGTTCGGTTGGTGTTATCATTTCTTGCCGGAGCATAGGGTGCATAATGATCATTTCTGCGGGGCCGGAATTCCTCACGATGATTGGTGCGCCTACGATCTCCGCGAAAAGGGGGTCGGTGTGAATTCTGATCCTGTCTGTATGGCGGATTATCCCTCTTGTAAGCATCCAATTTTTCTCCCCTTGGTACCTCGGCTGTCCGATAGGCTTTTTCAGATCTGATAAAGTCATCAACTCTGATCATCATTTCAGTTACAGTTTTAGGGATCTTTTCGGAGAATCTTTTGGCTAACTCTGGACACTTACATCCGTCTATGAAGGAGAATATCTGCATGATTTCGGGGACTCCTGATATGCGGCTTGCTTCGTCGATCCATCGTTCCTTGAATTCTGAGAGGGTCTCACTGGCTAGTCGAACAATCTTTGTGATTTCAGTAGGATCTCTGATGCATTTCCTGCGAAGGGTGAATCTCTGCACAAACAGCTCGCACAATATTTCCCATCCGTCAATACTTCCTGTTAGGTCACCATATTAGTAAACACAAGTATTCAAATGAAAGAAATGAGATGAGAAATAGACTTGGTTGATTAAGATCAATATGAAAGATGAAAGAACAAGAGTTTCCTTAAGATATGAAATTAACCAACAATATTAAAGAGTTACATAGTGTCCTATTTATAGGAGAGGGATAGGGCAACACTCCCTTCCTTCCCTATCTTCTATGTCGTGGGCTTTCAAGGCCCATTGGACACTTATTGGACTCGTCTTATAACCATACGAGTATTAAGCTAAAACGTAAATAAAAGTGATAATACTAGCAACCTATTACATTTATTGAAATGACCGAGACTTGACTGAATAGTTGAAAACTATGATCCTAACAATCTCCCCCTAAGGATCGGTCATGAAGATTTGTTGATGGATAGAAATTTGTCACGGTCATCGAGGTTGCTTTGAGACGTCTTTTGTTCTTCAAACTGTGAATGTTAACTTTGATAGCTTTAGACGTCTTCCAAAATGATAGTTGTAGAAATACATCATCGTTCTTTGATGTTTGTCTTTGTTGATGTGAAAACGATAGATGAAGTAGTAATCCGCCATTCGTCACTTTTCGTCTCTCCAAGGGATTCGCTCTGTTCCAACATGCTCATACATCTTTAACGTTGTTGTTGTTGTTATGCATTCTTAGCTCTTATGTCTTTAGTGTTGAAGATTCATGATTTTGAGGTAGAATCTTTCTTGTTGAAATGTGATAAGGCTTTGAGCTTTCATCGGCATTCTGATGTATGTATGATTTTGAGGTAGTTGGTGTTCAAGACAGCATTTGTACCTGAAATAAGACAGTTAGCAATAAAACAACCGGTACTTACAGGTTTGAACTAGAATTCGTCAACAACATATTGTGAAGACTCCTTCTAATTCGCGCCAAGGCCGTTCCTAATCGGATACCCTGTAAGGAGCTTACACGGGCACAACTAAGTACACCCACGATTAGGTGAGTCGCTGGAGATCACCCCACGACTGTAAACCATTTGATGCCATCGTAAGCACTAAGCGTAACCCACAAGGAATTACCGAAGTGACCTGCTGTCAGGGCTGTTTGATGTTAACCCTGGCAGGATTTCCGTTCAATCATTTGAGAAATACTTAAGTAAATCCCTCATGAACGTTCTAGGCAGATTGCTAAGATCTGCGAAGGACTCGATAATTTACAATTGATGTCCATTGATGTAGAACAACCAATGTAAGATTACTAAGTGTACCTAAGAGATCTTTGAAGTATCTCGTGGCTCTAGACTCAATTAGTGCAACTTATGGTTTCCTATGCGGAGATTGGGGCAGGGTCTCCTGTTTCAATATCAACCAACTCTAAATAGAAGGTCGATAGATTACAATGGTTCTCCGTGAGAATGAAACAAGTATCTTTTGAGAGATACTCGAGTGGCTAGAAGGTTAAAGTGCATGCGTCACTGGGTCCATGACGTCTTTTATCTTCAATACCGGTGTCGCCTTAGCAACAACCAGTAGCATATGAATTGAACCCGGTGTCTGCCCTAAGGTTGAATAATTTGGAGGGCTCATTTCTTTTCACCCTTTTCATAACGTTTCTTTTTAATTCTTCAACCCCTTCTTTCTCCGTTTCATTCATTACTCCTTTTTCGAATCATACCTAAGGACTTTTAAATACTAACTATTGGTGATGTCCTTGGGTAGATCCCTCCGGCTTAGGCGGATCATAGGACGGTTATTCCTAACCTTAGTCACCTTATAACTCCATGACTATCCTAATGATGCCTTTTGAAACCATTCATTTGAAAATCTCTCAAAGTGTTTGTGAATAAAAGACCTTTTATAACACATTGAGGGTTTTATTTTCTTATAAAATACTCCCCCTCCACATGTGCTTATGAATATTTTGCGGAAAATAACACATGCGGGAGAAGTTAGCACTTTAGAATTGATCCACTCTTAATAGACATGTACCCGAGGGACACGGTTACGTTGCTTAGTTAAAGGGATGCATTGTCAGTTTTTAGGTGACAACTAGCCCTAATAACTACCTTGAAGTTGTAAACATTCCATAAAGGAAGTTAGACCCGTCAAAGTAACGTCTAGAAAGAGTTTCTCGAAACGGTACAATCTACTCGGATAAATCCTTTCGAATACTAACGGTTTTTGTTTCGTCAATTCTTGGGTAAATTCTGAGTCGAGCTCGAGTGAGATACAACTTTGCCACATCATATTTTGATCATTTTCTTCTTCTCCCCCTCAAAAATAGCATATTAAATGTTGTTTTTGCAAACGATTTTGATTAAAATATGCTTTTTGAGTCTTGTGGGGAGTTATCATCAAAGATTTGAGATTTCAAGAACGATGTTTTTGGTACAAGTATTCCCCCTCAACTTGTGGATACTTATTGAGGTGAAATACTTGTCTTTTGAGTAAAATTGTGAAAATCTGAAAAGTTTGATAAATTCTACTCAAAAGTAAGAAGCCTTCGCTCCTTATCTTAGGATTGTAGCACTGAAGCGTACCACAGGGTCCTTTCTTTACAATGTATGGGTTGTGCACTGTTATGTGTACACAAGCCTTAATAATTCACAATAATCAAGAATGAATTGGAAATAATGAAAGTTTATACCAAAAGCTATGTCTGAGATGGAGCCAAGGCATTGAAGTCGGTGAACTTTGCATTGGGCCTTTGGAATGTCAGGATCGGAAATGATGGACGAACTCCGATGTAGCTTTCCAATCTCCTGATCTGCTCCCTCCGGTTAAGCCTTTCTTCCATGGCATGTATGAAGTTCTTTACCATCCTTCTTGTGCTAGAATTCCACCGAGTATTCTTTCCTTCCTTTATCTTTAGCAGATCATCCGCCAATCTTTCAACTAGACCATCACGAACCCGTTGTAGTGTAACATCACAGAACTTGTGAATCTCGTCGAACCGCATAAACCGTAGTTGATGCTTTGAGTTCAGGTAAGTGACCCCGAACTTTGGTTTGAGGAGAACCATTAGTTGGGATGCTTCATGCAGTTCTTCGACCATGAGTTGTGGTTTGGTCAAATTGAGTACGTCCTGATAACTTTCAACACCTAACTGTAGATCTTCTACGCGTTCACGGATGATCAGTCTTCTAATGCACATGAGTAAGGAAGAGATGAAGTTGTATTGAGTTGACTTTGGGAGACCCCTCATCCTTCCTTGAACTTTTTCTAGATACATATCTTCTATGTCATCTAGATAAAGATGTGGAAAATCGGCTTCACAAAACTTGTAGAGCTTTTCATCTTGCCTCTTGACCACAATCTCCTTCATGTAGACATAATCATGCCGTCTGTCTTCCAGAACTTCCTTGATAGCAACGATTCGGCTTTTGTTCTTCACATTACCAGAAGTTCGTTCATATCTGTGAGTGTACCCGAGCTTACGTCTGTCAGACCAGTTCTGAATTCCAAGTAAGGCGTCTCTGTTGTATTCCACAACTGAGTTTCTGAATGTTGGAGCTGATTCTTCAATGTCTGGAATTTCATAACGAGCAGCCGGTACAGAAATTCTTAAGGAAGACTTGTAGCGATCTTTTGAAGTTGTGATGTCGTGTGTGAGGTAGCGGAGATCATTGTTGAAGAAGAAACGGTACGGGATTCTAGGCTTGTCAGCGAAGCCTTGAAGAGGTAAAGGTTTTGTCCAATCTGTGAAGTACGGTTCATTATGCTTGCCATGTAAGTCAATGTTGCTTTCCGGGTTGAGCCAATCAAAGGAGTCAGATAGAGCTGCAGCGATGTTTTGCAAATGGTAGTCCAGCTCGATTTTGTTTCCTGATCGTGCCTTTAGAAAGTCACTAGCATCCTTGTTGATTCGCCTAAGTTCAGCTTTCGTCACTTTTTCCAACTGGAGACCCGAAAGAATACTCTGAGCGTATTGTAAAGTGTTGCCCGGGAGTGGTTCTTCGGTTTCAAGCGGTGGATGAGCTTTAATCATTGTAGTGACCCAATCCGAATCAGGAGCCTCTGGTGCATTCAACCATGAGAAGCGTGTTGAGGGTTGCTTCTGCTTCTTCTTCTTAGACTTTGATGACGGTTCAGGAGATTCAATTTGAGTTGATTCGGGTTGAGGTTCATCCTGTGGTTCGTCAGATTGAAGCATGAATGGTTCCTCAGCAGCTGAAGGTCCAGATTTGGAAGCTGAGCCTTTTGGTTTGCGGGTGGAAGTCTTAGGTGCTGGTGGAGGTTGTTTGGAAGATGAGGGTTCATGACTAGATTTGGACTTCTTACGATGAGAGTCTGAGTCTGGATCTTCATCTTTCCTGTGACGTTTATGTTTCCCAGCAGCTTCCTTGCATGACGTCATTGGTATTAAGAATTCTAGCAGAGCAGCTTCTTCATCAGTCTTATCTGCCTTATCTGTGAGTTTCACAGCTAGAAGAGCTTCCAAATTTTCCACTGTTAAGTCCTCAGGCGCAGTAGTAGGCCTGGTTGTCTGAAGGTAGAATGGATTTGAGCGAAGAAACTTTTCAATTCTGCTTCGAATTCTGGTATTCAGCTCTTCACTGAAGTCACGAGGTTTGCATCCAAGTATTCATTGGTGTAGGCCTCGATCATGTCACCCATGTTTGTAGTCATGTGTTCATCCACGTAAACTTTCGTCTCTCTTAACCCTTCAACTTCATTTGAGAGCTTTTCAACCAATTTAGTCATCTTGTTCAGTTGGTCTTGAAGATCACCCTGTTGTTATTGTGGTGTTCTTCTAGGCCTTGTAGATCCCGCAACTCTTTTTGCCCGTAAAAATGCCTTTGTTGTTCTCAGACTGGCTTTCTACATTCTTGGTTGTTTTGCTTTTGGTGGTGGTGGTGGTGGTGGTGATTGGTCTGATGATGATGATGATAATTCTTCTTCTGTGTCTGATTCTGATTCTGAGTGAGGTGGAGATGGATCTTTTGGTGGAGAATCCTGAGGAATAGGAGGTTGTTCAGGTGTCAGAGATTCCTTTGGTGGTGAATGCATTTCGGTGTCATGGAACTGATCACCTTGATCTTGGTTTTNTAGATCCCGCAACTCTTTTTGCCCGTAAAAATGCCTTTGTTGTTCTCAGACTGGCTTTCTACATTCTTGGTTGTTTTGCTTTTGGTGGTGGTGGTGGTGGTGATTGGTCTGATGATGATGATGATAATTCTTCTTCTGTGTCTGATTCTGATTCTGAGTGAGGTGGAGATGGATCTTTTGGTGGAGAATCCTGAGGAATAGGAGGTTGTTCAGGTGTCGGAGATTCCTTTGGTGGTGAATGCATTTCGGTGTCATGGAACTGATTACCTTGATCTTGGTTTTGGGTCTGATCATCCAAATTTCCCTCTACTGGTTCCTCTATGGTTTTCTCTGTCAGATCTTCTCCTCCTTGACCTTCTGATTCTAACTCTGGAGAGATATTCTCTGTCTCCTTCTGTTTTTCATCAGCCTCTTTGTCTTCACCTTCTTTCATGAGTATGTCGCCCTCAGCATCTTTATCTTGTTGTTCGGTTGTGGTTGTGGTGTCTGTTGGGGGAATCATGGAAGAACTAGAGCCGACTCCTTGAGCTTGAAGTTCAAGTTGTCGTTGATGAGCCTGTTGTTGTTCCAGGTTGAGACGAGCAGCCAGTTGCATTCTCTTTTACTCTTCTTTCTCCAGGTTTCGGGTGTCAACGACAATGCTTTTCAGCTTGCCTTTGTCAGTTGAAGGTTCAGATTCAGGTTGTGTAGTTTCATTATCATCATGGCCAGGTTCATGGATGACAATTCCTGTTCGTGGTTGTTGTTGTTGCTCATGGAGAGTTTCCAAACTTAGTTGTTTTGCCAGTTCGAGCTCAGGATCCTCTTGAGCAACATACCTTATTTCATAGTCCCCTCCTTCATCTGTGTCGGTTTCGGTTTCTGAGCCAAGTTCTGACCCACTTGCTTC
>LBNU01035142.1:3777-19768 GCA_014162995.1 Artemisia annua
AAAACAACATAATATGGGACAGATCATTGATGAACCAACTAAAACAAAAAGAGCATAATTTCACATCATCACTAAGATAAGCACTAAGTGATGAACCTGAGATAAAATAACAGCTAAAATAAGCACTAAGTGATGAACCTGACATAAAAATAACAACTAAAATAAGCACTAAGTGATGAACCTGACATAACATAACAACTAAGATAAGCACTAAGTAATGATGAACCTGACATAACATAACAACTAAACAAAAAATAGCATAAATTGATAGAAATCTAATAAATAGAAGCAGATAACAAAATAAGTTGATAAAAATTGATGAACGTATAACAAAAAATAATTACCTTGATTAAACACATGAGTATCACTTTGAGCCATCATCATATCCCCAAATTTGACAGATTGAATGCTTAGAAACCCAAATTCACTTCCAATTGACCAATTGAATGCTTAGAAACCATAATTCACTTCCAATTGACTGATTGAATGCTTAGAAACCCTAATTCACTTCCAACTGACCGATTGAATGCTTAGAAACCCTAATTATCTTCCAATTGACCGATTGAACGGTTAAAAACCCTAACTTTTTTCCAATTAAACGATATGAACCCTAATTCTCTTGCAATTAAGCGACCGGACAGCTAATTCGAAGCCTATATGAACAAGTAACACGATTTGAAGAACAATTAACGATTCAAATAACGAATATGAATTGAGAGAAAAAAAAAACCTAAATTTGCAAAATATGAACAAATGAAAGAATAAAAAATGTAAAATTAAATGAATGAATGAATTGAATTGAGACCATTGTGTAAAATTCATTTATGTATCGCCGGAGAAAGTCGTAGAAATCAAAAAATCAGAAGAAATGATCGAAAGAGGAAAGAGCAGAAAATAGAAAGAGAAAAGATTGAAAGAGGGAAAGAGGGGAGAGAGTGAAATTACATTGATGTCCTTGTGGGAAAAAAGATGGGGGACACGTGGCATCACCACATGTCTTTTTAGACTTTTTATTTTTATCCCACTTTGCAAGGGATCGGGTGTCTGCAATGCAATTGGTGGTGACTAGGTGATATAGTACATTGATGTAGTTGTGGACTTTTTAACAAGAAGAAATTTAAATTCATATTCCTTTTTACTATTTACCTAACTTGTTCATCTCGCACCGTTTAGAATAAATCTAAATATGTTTAGGTGTAAACTACTCAAGAATATGAATGTATAAACTTAATGAATCTTAGGGCCCGTTTGGTTCGCTGGAATTCGATGTAATTCGTTGTAATTGTAATCTGAATTACATTACAATCCTGTTTGGTTGGCAGGATGGATGAAATTGTAATTCAGATTACATTACAATGGGTGTTTGGTTTGCAAAGAAATGTAATTGGATTACAGCCAATTACGTCTGGTGATGTAATTCATATTACATAGCAAATTTGATGGAATGTGTTGAATTACGTTGTAATTCAGATTTTTACCAGTTAAATATTAGTATTTATCTTTTATCCTTATTAATATATTATTTAATTCTAAAAAATAAATAATAATTATAATAATTAGTATTATATTATTACTTTTATATTATATATAAATATATAAATATATAATTAATTTTTCAATAAAATTTTTTATATTAAATTTATGATTTTTATTTATTATTATATTTAAAAAAGTATTATTATTATTATTATTATTATTATTATTATTATTATTTTAAATTATTATTATTATCATTATTATTATTATTTATAATAATATAATAATAATATTATTATTATTTATTATTTATTATTATTATTATTTATTATTATTATCATTATTATTATATTATTATTATTATTACTATTATCTATTATCATTATTATTTAATAAATAATAATAATAAAAATATAATATATATTTTTTATATTATATTTTATTATTATTATTATTATATTATTTATTTATTTTATTAATATATATATATATTANATCCTGTTTGGTTGGCAGGATGGATGAAATTGTAATTCAGATTACATTACAATGGGTGTTTGGTTTGCAAAGAAATGTAATTGGATTACAGCCAATTACGTCTGGTGATGTAATTCATATTACATAGCAAATTTGATGGAATGTGTTGAATTACGTTGTAATTCAGATTTTTACCAGTTAAATATTAGTATTTATCTTTTATCCTTATTAATATATTATTTAATTCTAAAAAATAAATAATAATTATAATAATTAGTATTATATTATTACTTTTATATTATATATAAATATATAAATATATAATTAATTTTTCAATAAAATTTTTTATATTAAATTTATGATTTTTATTTATTATTATATTTAAAAAAGTATTATTATTATTATTATTATTATTATTATTATTATTATTTTAAATTATTATTATTATCATTATTATTATTATTTATAATAATATAATAATAATATTATTATTATTTATTATTTATTATTATTATTATTTATTATTATTATCATTATTATTATTTATAATATTATTATTATTATTATTATTATTATTATTATTATTATTATTATTATTTATTACTATTATTCTTATTATCATTATTATTTAATAATAATAATAATAATAATAATAATAATATTATTATTATTATTATTATTATTATTGTTATTATTATTATTATTATATTATATTATTTATTATTTATTAATAATAATATTATTATTATTGTTATTATTATTATTATTATTATTATTATTATTATTATTAATGTTTTTCTGAATTACATTACGTTGCAAGTTAACCAAACATAATGACAGATTTCATCAATTACAATTCCAACACATTACAATTACAACACATTACAATTCTTTGAATTACAATTCATTCAAATTACAATTCCTTCCAAAGATTACAATTCCTTCAAAAACATTCTGCGAACCAAACACCCCTTAAAGTCTGTAATTGTTTAACACAATATTAGTATAACTATTTTTAGCACGAGTGTTTGAGCATATTATGTCAACATCTATTAAATATAATGTCAACATCTATCAAATACTAATAATAGTCTGAATTTTTATGGATGGGGTGGTAGGTAGCCATGAGGTATGAGGTCATTACAAGAAAAGAAAGAAAATAAACTTTTGTAACGCCTTGAACTAGTGACCACATGGATCTACGAGGGGCACAATTGCCACTAAATCAGTGAAACTTTTTTGTAACAAAGGGTTAGTTATATAAGGCAAATCACAAATGGTTGCAAAAAATAAAAGTTTATACTAGGTAAAAGATTAAAAGATCAATTTGCCACTCAAAATATACCAAAAGACTATTTGCCACGAATATTTTAAATAACCCTTATTTGCCAATAAAAAACAAAACTTAGGGCATCCACTATGATAGGTTTATCAAAAGGTCTAAAACTTATATAAAGCTTTATCTTTCATTTTAACCATAGTGGTCATTTGTTTCATGTACATGTGACATGAAGAGGTTCATATTCTTGAACCTATTCATAATTTTTTTGGGTAAAGGGATCTCCACCCTGGTAAAATATATTAACCAAATAAACTTTTAAAGTACAATGGAATGTGGCTGAAATACCACATTAACCTCAAGCAAACGCTTGAACAACCACTAGAACATTTATGACATGCCATAAATGAACAACTAGCTACAAAAAACTAGAACAACCATGAAAGAAAAAACATGCACGAATCAACATCGCATATTACTTCCTCGAAGAGATGTAAGGGTAGGGGCCAACTCATCGAGAAGGTTATTGAATGGAGTTTCGTTTTTCCGAAACCGAGTCACCCATTGAATTATCGTGCCGAGCCCAGTTCGAAAAAAGAAAGTGTCCGATGGAACATCCGTTTCACGAAAGGTAATGGTAACTAACAAACAATGCTAGTGGTCTAAATTTGCATGCTTGCCGCAAGATCGGTTAATCAGCGAGAAGTGATGTGCATAACTTCTAATAAGTAATATTCATGGATGATCTAAGTGATACGTCACAAAATCCATTTGGTTCGCTTATGGAACTGAGGTGAACCAAATTGCCTGAAAGGGGGCCTGAGGGATTGGTGACACAAGGGGGAAAGCAAAGCAGTCCACTATGGAGATTGATAGTGACAATGAGGTTGATGAGTCTTGATTGAGGTTGGTAAAGACACGTACCCCTATCGTCGAGAAAATTGAATGAAGCTTGAAAAGCTCATTATTGATGGATAAGAAACCCCGCTTTTTTTTTTGGGGTTTTTTGGATGAATAATGGGAAAACTGTTCCGGTGGTTTGAGGGATTAAGAAAGGGTAATCCTTTATCTAAGGTAGGTAAATGGTGGTTGTATCTGATAGTGATGAATGAGGTTCTTGAGCCAGAACGAACCTATGAGTGAGTTACCTGTCAATCAGGGCTGAGGAAAACAAAACGAGCCTTTGAAGGTTATTTTTCTGATGATTACGCTGCGCAGGTTGCTTGATTTTACCTGGGCAATGGAGGAATTTAACAAGATGTTTGATTTTAAAGTCCAAGCAGTGCGAGGAAGTAATATGCGATGTTGATTCGTGCATGTTTTTTNATATATGTGAGCTCCGTAATGAGGAGCGAGTGGTAGGTGCTCACGTCGCTATTCCCTTACAAGAGATTGAGGATGTTTCAACGATTTGCTAACCCCTGTATGGAGTATCTTTATTGGTAAGGACTGCTTTCCCTAATCGTAGAATTATCCTTCAGTACTTGGGCAAGTTTGGACTGGAACGTGTTATGTGAAATTATGGATCTTTTGTTTCAAATTCTACTAAGGAGGGTATGGATAAAGTGTTAGAGTCCGAGGGCCTGTGTTGATTCGCTGAGTTGTGCTTTTTGTTCTAATCGTGTTGGTCCCCTTCCAATACTGCGCCTTTGTTAAGGGAGTTAATCTTTCAGTCATTTCGTTTCATTGACCTCTTTATCCTCCTAGTACTTCATCTCATATTGTAGTCTTTACGGAAGTTCGCGATCTTATATTCGACCTCTACGGACGGCTCATTACTTTGGGGGATGCGCTTATATGTTGATCCCCCCCCATACTATATATGTGTGTTAAATCTTGGGAGGTTCAGCAATTCATATCTGGCGCGTTGGCCTTGTTTATGAAGTGTATTCATCCCTCTCTTCCCGTGGCCGCGTATAATGGGACTTCATTTGTTTGGTGAGGTGGGCTTATTCCATTTTCTAATTGGGCAACGGCTCCCATTCTTCTGGGCGCGCACAGACCGTTGAATGTTGACCGGAACTCTCTTTGCACCTTCCACTCGCTCCTCATTACGGAGCTCACATATATTTACCGATTTGAAAGCATTGTTAGATTTAAACAACGAAGCGTATGAAAGCTTAGGCAAACTATGTGAATTGACGTCACTAGCATTCTTACCATCACCATGCGCCTTCCCAATCTCACCAGTCTCACCAGTCTCACCAGGCACACCTACGACTGAACCATTAACCGTACTACTACCCTTGTTACCTTGCGATTGATGTGTATTACTCATCACCCTACTACCCACGAACATGAAACCTCACAATCAGAAGAACAGAAAGCAGAACATAAGCAACCAATAGAGACAGATAAAACCCTAATCGCTTAGGGTTTATAAGCAATAATCGAATCAACTCAACCCATAACAATGAATGATAAGGAACGATTAGATAAACGATAGACAAAAAACGAGAGGCGGTTTAAACCCTAACCGAATGCAACACAAAAATAATCCCTTTGAGAATGAATCTAGTAGCGAGCTAATCACTAAGGATTAGAACCAGAATAAATCGAATGAAGATTTAGGAACGATTAGTGTTGTTTTTTGCGATCGTGTTTTGGGTTAGGGATTTAGGGAATCGCCACCATAGGGGATCGGTTAGGGATACCTATTCATAATTTAATGCATGTGTTATTATGATTCATTTGAAGAGTTGTAAAAGGTTTATGCATAGTGAACATAGGTTTATAACATCAAAAGGTTTATAAATTAATGATTATGGACCTATATAAAGCTTCACCATTGTGCATGCTCTTAGTGTCCATTTGCCACTAAAGATTGCAAAATGTGTATTTTAGGTACTTAATGACTTAACGTGAAAAGTATTCGGTTAGTTTTAAAAGTATTCCGTTAGCTTATTGCCGCATCATATTATGCAAAATATAGGAGTAAAATTGCTATTAGAAAATACAAAATAGCTTATTGATAAGAATTTATAAAGACAGTTCTTGTGTTCGGCATATATTTATCGCCTTTTGAATTTGAAAATATAAGATGGAACAAAATGGCTTCTCGTGAGCAATGTGACAACAAAAATTCAAGTGGAGCAAATATGAAAAGCATGCTTGTGCAATTGACTTCATTACATCAACAAGGAAAACAAAAATACTTAATTAGAAAGCAACTATCTAGTTTCTCACATAGCTTAAGAATAAAGATAGTACTTAATTACCTATAATCTTCACTACTGATGGTACGGTTCGACAAAATTTATTCATAAGCTTATACAAAAAATACTATTTAAGAGAATTGTAGGCATAGTGATCATCTAATCTCATAATAAATGTTTATTTCGAAATCATACCTGGTAATTATATCTTCTTCTTCATAGTGGCAAAATTGCTCTTTTAACCATATATATTTATCAATATGCACAAATATAACTTTTAGAGTGAATGTTACTATACTAGGAACTAAATTGATAAACAAAAAAGCCATGTAATTCAAATTGAAAAGTAATGCATGGTATGTTATCATGTCTTGCAAAATTTGCATTACAAATACATAATTACTCATATTCATTGATATATCAATTTAAATTAGAGTGATGTAATTATTTCGTATGATGAGATATCACATCCACAAGATGATCAAAGCACATTAAATAACGTGAATATAAACATAATCATCATGTTCAAACCTAATTTTGTAGCATTGATTTCTGCCTTACAATAATAAATCTAGGCCTTTGGTAGATATCAAAATGATATTAATGAGCATTAAAACTTTGTTCACTCTCAAGCTTATAAGGTTTTGCAAGTGAAAGATTAAATCTTCATTCTCAATCTAGAGATCTACATCTCGATTTGAGATAGGTAAGTGCCTATCCTCAAGATGGGAATATCCTATAATTTGCGCATTAAATCATTCATAAGTAGTTTATTCATTTTGGTATTGTTAGCACAACGTGGGAATGCTGGGGTATATTCGTGTTGGGGAGGTTGTCTTAATCAATGCGTGTTGCTTGATGAAAACAAAACCGAGCGAAGAATTCCATGTTATTGGGATTGTATGAACAAATGTTTCCCCCAATCACCTCGAACAGGAAGCCCCGGTTCAAGCAAGCCTCCATCCGAATTCACTAGCATGAGTCAATCATCGTCGGCTATCGACATTCCTAGCGAAATTCCCGAGTCGCCAACCTCAGATGATTCTCATGAATACGTTAGTCAAAAGTTTCCTATCAGTTTCGGCAGAAAGTACTGCATGATCGGTTGTTCTTTGCAAAGTTGTTTGATGCCAGGCCCTGGTAGATTTATTTATCTTTTCATTAATATTTACACTTTTTTTTAACAATATTAACATTTACACTATTTCGTATAAAAACAAATAAATTGTGTTACTTTAAAATAAGATAAATTGTTTAGACTTCAAGAAAATAAACATTTATAAAAGATACTTTATTATATATTTTACTAAATTGAACGCGTGTGTTTTCATCTCGTAAAAATTACTTCATATACAAACCCATCAAATGAAGGCTTGTTGTGTATGAAAACCCATCAAATGAAGGTTTTTATATATAGATATAAAAATGTATTTTCAGTTTCACCTCCTAAAAATCACTTTGTATGATTTTAGACGATTACTATACTTGCAATAAATTAGGCCTTAGTTTTTTATACATAGGAATCACACGTATTTTTGTTCTTCTTGCCATCAATATTGTTATTTATTCAAACTAAACGACACCTTAATAATTTTATTTTATATTAACCATCCATAAATTTTCGTTTTACGACTGCCAATACAAAAGTTATTGACTTTATTACTTTCTTAAAAATATATAACTTTAAACTTTTGCATATAAAAGTGAAGCAATATTACGTATATAAATACTCCCCCCGTCTCAAAATATAAGTCCAGTTTGACTTTTTTAGTTGAACTTTGACCTTAAATATTTTTTTGTTGTATTATATAATATTTGATGCAAAATATATAGATGGATAGTGTTTTATATGTATTTTCATTTGGTATAATTTTCATCAAGTGATATATAATCCAAACAAAAATATTTAAGGTCAAAGTTCGATAAAAAAAGTCAAAGTGGACTTATATTTTGAGTACGGAGGTAGTCACATTTTCATTTATAATTGATTTAACTTATAATCGATTTAACTTGTATCTTTGTGTAATTTGACTTTGCAGTTAGCACAGATTTGAAGACATGCTTGGTAAGGTGCAATAACAAATGCAAAGAGCAGTAAATGTTCGGGTTGAATTTGAAAGTTTAAATAAATGATTTTCATGACAATGAATATCTTGGATTGTTATGTCAACTTGGTTATATTTAAATGAAAGGTGGTATATATCTTAAATCAATTACCAAAACCAACACATATCAAACTCAATAACCAAAATTTATTTTCTACCATTACCAAAATCTACTCACCGAGCAAATTTATTTGCTCGCAATTTGCTCGCTCTCTAACACTAAACGACAAAAAAATATATCAACTTTACGAAATGCTTTGCTCGTTTTTACCAAAATACTCGCCTTGTAATGTTAAATGGTTAAAAAAAAAAAAAAAAAAAAAAAAAAAAAAGGTAGCTATAAGAGCAAATGGTTTGCCTGCCGAATGCATTTTGCTCGCTAAGGTGAATTGTCATGCACAAGAAACGTAAATGCCCAACCCTTTTAGTCGTTGTTTATTTAAGCAATGTTTAGTCGTTTAGTTTTTTAAATCTTTTATATAATAAAACAAAACCCCTAATGGGTACTTTGAAAAAGAATATTTCCTTATTAGGTAATATTTTAATTATTATTAATTTAAAATTTTAAAAATTTGTTTTGTTGATATACTACACAAGTAGAAGATAAATACAAAAGATATAGATAAGATGTAACTAACAACAAGATTAAATTTTTTAAATGATTATCTTTAATAATAAACAAATATAATTAAAAATCATAAATCAAACAAAACAAAGATTAAATTATTTGTTTTTAAGAAATAAAAATATATCATTCGAAAAAAATTTAGAAAAAAACCCGCGCGTGCGCGGGCATTATAACTAGTATTCTATACATTTACTTCTTCATCCTCTCAAACAGCTACACACTTAAACCTTATCTTCTTTTTAGATCTAAAATGAGCATAGAGAGCAAATAAGTTGGCAAGCAAACATATTTGCTTGCACTTCCAAGTGTCGTCCTATTACACTATTTCTTCTATAAAAATGCTAGCAACTTGCACTTCCAACTTTCAAGTGAACATGGCAAGCAAACACATTTGATTGTAGTTCCACGTGTCAACATATTATACTAGTTTTGAAATAAATAAGACTAGCAAAGTTAAGATAGCGAGCAATCCTTCAAATTCTATCTCAATACGTTCCTTAAAAAATCCGATTCGGGCAAATTGCATTTGCAAGTGTCTCCATATTAACCTAGTTTTGAAATAAATAGGACGAACAAAGTTAAGATGGCGAGCAATCCACACTGCGCGTATAAGACACATGTAATCATCTTAAATTACCTGAAAAACAAAAAAAAGACACGTGTAATGATCTAAAGGATGGCGCACATTTAATCATGACGTGCAAACTGTATTTGCTCGTAGAGTAGTTTTTGGTAACACGGGTTTTAAAGGTCATGATTCGTAACACACTTCTCTAGTCCTGAAATTTCCTCGTACATCTTCTGTTTTTGAAACTAATAGTAATAGCTCATGAGAATACGTGGTAACCAAAATCGATTATATCTACCTGATGAGTGTGCAAATACTCATCATTTCTTTAACATTTAGACTGCAAAAACATCTGAAAACACACAGAAATACCACAAAATACATAAAATATCTTTGAATTGTGTTTTTATGTGTTTCAGATACAAAAGGATTGAAAACTGATGAAAAACAGTCAAGTTTGCATAATTGGCAGTTTCAGTCCCTGAACTTTCATAAAATGGCAAAACTAGTCCCTGAAGGTTTTAAATGATCAAAAAGTCAACTTTAGTCCTTGGGAAGTCAAAAATGTTCACAAATAATCCCTGGATAAAATTTTACACAAATTGGCAACTTTTACCCCTCAAGTTACAAAATTGGCAAAATTAGTCCCTGGGTATTCAAAACTTTGAATTTAACATAAAATACCCTTGTACTATTCATGAATGACAATTTGGAACAATTTGATAACTTTTGGGAAATTACAAGTTCAGTCCCTCAAAAAAATCCAAAATTTACACAAATGGTCCTTTAAAGTTAAAAAATGAAAANTTGAAAAACTTAAGTTCGACCATATATGAAACTAATATATGACACTATATGGATATGTAGATATTAGTTTGTGGTCGTTACATTGCTTCGACTCATCAATTTTCTTTGATAAATGATCTATTAGAGCTTTCCATGGGTGTCCTCTAGTGACTTTTTCCGTGGGCACTCCTTATGAATCAAACCCTATAATATAGATTTCATGTAACCACCAGAGTGTCGAGCTCATTGCAAAGACTCACCTCAACGGATCACATATGTGCGCACTCATTATAATTGGCTGTCCAAAAAGTCCTTCTTAGTAGCAGGTGGAGAGTTGTTTTGAGGCAATTAAAGGAATCTTGGGGTTTGCAAGAGGACTCCTAGCCCGCAACCTAACAAGTGATGGTACGGTAGGGGACCCAAGTGAGGTAGAGTTATGAAATATCGGTCAATGTTTTGAGTCGCGCACCATGCACATGTGAGTAGAATTACCGTGCATAAACATAGGGGGTTTGTAGTATTCAAAAGTAAGTAGCATGTTTGGTAGAATAAAGGTGTTATAGGTATTATTGAGTTGAATTGATTCATGAGGTTAGTTGTTTTATATTTTAGGTGGTATTAAAGTTCCAATATGTGAGATATTTCTATGTGAATTGAGGTTTGGTGAGGAAAAGGTGGAGATTATGGTACGGATAGCGGTGGTGGATGATAAATCTCTCAAGCTTTCAAGTTGTATTTCTAAGATTCTCAGTGTTAATTAAAGTTGTTTTCATCATCAATTTCAGTGTTCTATTACATAATCAGTGTATGCAAATTTCTTGTTCAAATCTCATGATCAAGGTAATGTTGTTTATAGTGTTGTTATTGGACTTCTAAGCTCACATAAGCTCCCTATATAGCTTGTGCAAGCTATTAGAAACTCTAAAAATCAGTATTACTTAGAAATAAAAAATATTCAAAAATTAACAAAAATAGTGAGAAAAATAAAAATTTCATGGTGAAGACAATGAAGAAGCTGGAGCAGGGTTGATTCTGGATGGCCTTGGGTTAGATGCTTCTTGGGAAGCTATAGGATTGGTAATTTGTTCTTGGTACTCAGTTTATGCTTGGATTCCATCTTGTAAGCTTTTTGTTCCATTTTGGCATAATCTGCTCTTGTTCTTATTTCACTATAATCTTTCTTGTTTTATGCTTAATTGGTAATAGTTAATGATAATATAGAATAATATTGGTAGTTTGTTAATTAAAAATCATAGTTGCTAGTTATTTCATTTTAGAAGTTAAAATAGCATCTTTGTGATTCTTAGATAATTAGTGTTAAAACTGTGTATTTATGCTCATTTGATCTTATAACATCATAATACAGTATTAGGAATCAATTTCATGTTATAACTTGTGGTTAAGTAACACTAATCTAAGAACAAGTATTGTTAAGGAGTGTTTGGATTTTCTGTTATATGTGGGTTCTAGCATATTTTTGCTGTTGTTCTTTGTTTAACCAAGTCACCATAGGTTCCATTATAACATCTAAACCATAAAAACCAGTTGTCCTTTGACAAAAAGTCAAAATCTCAGTTAATCCCATACTCACAGTTATCTGTTAGGATT
The DNA here is from genome assembly GCA_014162995.1 of Artemisia annua. Taxonomy (NCBI): domain Eukaryota; kingdom Viridiplantae; phylum Streptophyta; class Magnoliopsida; order Asterales; family Asteraceae; genus Artemisia; species Artemisia annua. The sequence goes on from LBNU01035142.1 coordinate 15,857, forward strand.
TTTAATACCATTTTCATCATATTAGCTCATTAGTTTGTTATCTAGCTTAATATCACCTCTATTTAGCTTAATATAACATAATAAGTCATTAGTAATCAGTAGAAGTTCAAAAAAGTCAACTTGGTTCAAAATCTAAAAAAAGTCAAAAATACAGTTTGCAAGTTTTTGAATAAACTAGGTGATTTAATTGTGACTTTGTTATTTGGAATTTGAATCTGAGATTGTGCAATATTGTTATTTGGTTGCTAAGCTTATTCCTAGTATTTTTTATAATTTTTTATCAGCTTATCTTACTGCTTATTTTGGTGCTTAAACTTAGTTGATTTCAAAAAGTATGCTCTGTCTCTCAGTGTTGAGAGCTTTTTCTTGAGTTTCTCATAAGCTCATTAGTGGACCCCAGTGCTTGATATTTGGATTTTTGGAAAGCCCATAAGCTATTCTATAAGATCCAAGTTCAAAAAGTTGTTTTCTAGCTTATTTGGATAGGCTGCATAAGCCTTAAACCTTGGCCATTTGACTGAGTAATCTAAGTATTCAGTATCATTTAGCCATTTTCATAAGCTTGTAAAAGCTCAATTAGTGCTTGTGAATCTGAGTATTTTTGTTTTTCTAAAAGCCCTTCTGGTTAGTTGTCTTTGTATGTGCTTATTGTCTCATCATCTGCTTATTTGCTTGCTTAATTTTGCTTATCATGTTCAACAAAACCACTCACTACACTGAGCAATCAGTGTAGTGAGTCAATCTCTCAAGCTCATCATAAAGCTCATCACTGAGCTTTAGCTTGTGACTCTTGGTTTTTCTTAAAGCCTAGCAACCATACTACAAGCTCCAGTGCTTATTTTCAGATTTCCAGCTTATTTAATAGGCCTGCTTGTGGCTTTTTGTTTGTCCCAATCTCTGTGTGATTTGAACATACAGTGTGTTGACCCAACTTTCATAAGCTCCTCATAAGCTCACCAGTGGTCCCCACTTGGTGATCTTTGGCTTTTTGGAATCCTTGCCACACCACCTTGCTATATCCAGTGCTTATTTTGGATTTTGAGCTTATCTCATAGGCTTAAATTGACCAAAGAGTTGACTGCATAGGGTGTTTGTTTCACTGTGTAAAAAGCAAAGTGCTTATTTGCTTATTTGAGTTAATTCAGTGCTTTTGGTTGTTTATTTTCACTTATTCCAGTTTAATATACTTGTTTTCATCTTATTTCACTTTTTGTTTTAAGCTTTGAGCTTATTAGAAGCTTTTGCTTTTTAAACTTTTCATTTTATAGTTAAAAGCTTAACTGTTAAAAACATAAGCTCCAATTCTGCTTATTTGTAAGTTTTAAAAATATTTTCTTTTTAAAAGTTGTTTAATTTTAGTGTTGTAGTGTTTGTGTAAAAAGAAGTAAGAAAAATAAGAAAAATAAAAAAAGAAAAAAAAAAGGTGCAAAAGGATGTCGAACCCCTGGACCTGCAAGCCACCCAGGACCACAAACACACACACACTCCATACTGCCCTTAGGGACTTTTCTCGTTATAACCTTGCACTCCTCTATATTATACTTAAGCCCTTCCTCCAAAAGCTGTTATGCTATTGTGTGTCTTATGTATAAGTTTTTCACTTTTTAATTTTTGTATCTTTTTCTGGCACTACATTCTACCCAACATTATTTTTGTAGTTTTTACTTTTCATTTAATAATTATAAAAAATCAAAACAGTTTTAGTGTTTAGTTAGAACTAAATAAATAAAATAGTTTAATATATAAATACATAGACTAGGATAAGCTTTTCTTATATTTTTCTAGTTTATTATAGTCATTTGTAACCTGTAAAATAAAATTTACATATTTCACTTTCATTGTAGTTTTTGTATTTAAATTAATTAAATAGATAATAAATAAATAAATATATATTAATTAATAATAAATACATTAATAGTATAATTAAATATATTTTTAGGTTTAAAAGTAAGTTTTTAGGTACTCTTAATTTATCTAAGTTCAAATTTTCCATTTCCTAGTATTATTCTATTTTCTTTGTAACTTTAGTTAAAATTATAAGATAATAATTAAACAATAATAATTCAGGAATCAATAGTAGCTATAAATATAATTTTATTTTAAAATAACTTTTAAATATTTTAGACTTTCAAGTTTTTATTTTATCTTTCTAGTTTATTTAATTTATTTATTATTAGGTATAATTAAATAGTTATATAAATTAATAATTAAATAATAAAATTAAAATAGTTTAAATAAATTAATTTTCTGTTTCGTAATAATTTTCTTTAAGTCAATTAGGTTTGTAAAAATACAATTTCATATTCATAGCCTTTTTATTGTCTTTAATTTCACTTTTTATTTCGTACGAATTGACGTTTATTAAAATAAAGTTATTACGTTTTATTAAAGTTTTGGATCTTTTTATTTTATTTAATTTGCATTTAAGTCGCTGTAATTTACAGATTTTAACTGTAGTTAAAGTGATCGATTTTGTTTATACACACCCCTTTTCCATTCAACATTTTGATCTCAAATTCGTTCTACTCAGAATATCACATCTCTTGGGGACATAACGAACCCGGGGAAACATTGTACTCTCCAGGATTTCATTGTATTGTGCTCTAGACTTTCAGGGATTCTTTATTACAGTTATCCATTCACAAGTGGGTGGCTTGCGTGATAAACCTGTTGGTTCAGAGCCGATCACTACCAGTCATTAAATTCTAACAATACTTGCTTCGGTATTTAAATATAATTGCAAACACCCTAAAATAAAACAGGACGATAGATATGTCAAACAATTTAATTGTTAAAAAATCTGATAGTTTCTTAACTACTTTTAAGGGAAAAATCTTTATTAATGTACTATACTTGCTACAAATATCACTTTCTCGTAGTGAACAAAAAAAATAGCTTTTCTGTACACTAAAGTTGACACTTTTGTCTTTCTTTTGTGTAATAAGGATAAAAAAAAATTTCTGTGATGACTATTATACCCTTGAATTTTTGAAAATTGCATCCAATGTCCTTTGACTAAATTACATAAATGGTCCCTGTTGTTTAGAGAAAAGTATTTTTTTTTCAAAATTTTTTTTCGAAAATATTTTTTTTCCGAATTTCTTTTTCAAAATTTTTTTTCGAAAATATTTTTTCCCGGAAAATATTTTTCTTTCAAAAATATTTTTTTTTCGAAAATAATTTTTTTTCAAAAATATTTTTTTTTGAAAATATTTTTTTCCCGAAAATATTTCCTTCGAAAATATTTTTTTTCCAAAATATATATATTTTTTTCAAAAGTATTTTTATTTTCGAAAATACTTTTTTTTTCAAATTTTTTTTTCGAAAATATTTTTTTCTGAAAATAATTTTTTTAAATATTTTTATTTTCGAAAATATGTTTTTTCGAAAATATTTTTTTTCCGAAAATATTTTTTTTTCGAAAATATTTAAAAAAAAAGAATTTTAAATAAAATTTGAGAAAAAAAGGAATTTAGAAAGAAAAAAAGGGGGGACGGTGGACGCAATTTTCTTTAAACAACAGGGACCATTTATGTAATTTAGCCTAAGGACGGTGGATGCAATTTTCGCAAACCCACAGGGACTATTTTTGTAATTTGGAAGGGTAAAATAGTCATAATACACAAAGAAAGACAAAAGTGTCAACTTTAGTGTACATAAAAGCTATTTTTTGTTTGTTCACTACGCGGAAGTGATATTTGTGGCAAGTATAGTACATTAATAAAGATTTTCCCCCTACTTTTAAACCCAACGTATAAACACAAATAAACAAAATAATTCTTTGAATATTCTTATATAAGCTCTAAAAACCCGCGCATTGCAGCAGTTTTTTCTTCTATTTTTTGTTCCTTATGTACTTTCTTATATGTTTTTTAACCATATAAACCTTTTTTTTTTTTTTTTTTTTTTTTT
>LBNU01035142.1:19909-51759 GCA_014162995.1 Artemisia annua
GGGCCGATTAATTTCTCATAATTCCATTGCTAGCCAGGAGTACTTTCTATTTAAGGGAATTATGTGTGCATGATAGATACCAGAAACATAAACACGTATAATACGCAAGGTTGTCTTAATTCTGCCTAATTCAATAACAACATTTTGGTCTATATCCCAAGTAGATATCGTGACTACCCAGGCATTAGGGCTCGAATAGTTTACTTTGGAAAAGTGACTAACACGTTCCAACATGATATCCGGTAACCATTAATTTGGTACGTAGCTAGGTTTTGATTATCCTTACCCTGTTCTGGGCTCACAACCTCCCAAAACATAACCAGTTATGTTACATTTCCCATGCAAAAGTATCCAATCTACAATATTTAAAAAAAAACTCTATCTATAATAAAACAAATACATAGGTTGCTATTACATAAGTAGAAACATAAATTTGCAAACATTTAGCAAACGCTTTGCATTAAAAAAAAAGCCACAACATCGGATTCATAAGTATATAACCTCATTGGAAAATAAAAATAAAAATGTTTACCACTCCTCTTACTTTACTTTTGGTCACAACCAACCGAATGGGAGAAAATGTCAGCAACCAGCGGCCGTCCACTTTGGATGTTTGCTGCCAGACTAATCAGTCTTTATTTTTATAAAAAGAAAAAGAGTGGAACCATTTTTTATTTTTTATTTTCCTAAATGAGGTTATATATTTATGAATAATCCGTATGTGTGGCATTTTTTTACATGCGAACAGCGTTTTCAAATGTTGCCAAAATTATGTTCTAAGCATTTTAATAGGAACCTAGTGTAATTTGTTTTATTATAGATAGATTTTTTTAAATTATTTAGATTGGATACTTTTGCCATGGGAAATGGTAACATAAACTGGTTACTTTGGAGGTTGGTTGAGCCAGACACAGCGTAAGATAATCAAAAGCCTAGCACGTACCAAATTAATGGTTACCGGATATCACTTGGAATCGGTTTCAACTTTCCAAAGTAAAGCTATTTCGACCCAAGTGCCTGGGATCAGCGAACTATCTACTGGGATAAGACCAAAATGGTTTGTTATTGAATTAGGCACAATTATAAACAACCCTTGCGTATATAGTGTTTATGTTTTCTCGTGATCTATCATGCTCAACATAATTCCTCTTAAATAGAAAGTACTCATGGCTAGTCAAATGGAATTATGAGAATTTAATCGGCCCATTAATCTCCCACAATATATTACCCCCATTAAAGCCCACAAAGATAGTGGTTACATGACCAATTAAACGTGGTCATAAGAGCAGATATAACTGTCATTTGAATAGGTCAAAACAGTTACTTATTATAAGCAGAATCTGCTAGCAGCAGAGTCATCAGCAGCAGCAGAATCCTAGCAGCAGATTCACAACACTAGCAGCAGAATCAGATTCATGCATCAGCAGAATCAGATTCATACTAGCACAACCACTATTGAGTCAGGGTAATCAGGGACTTGATGATTGTTGGAGGTTGTGAGCCCAGAACAGGGTAAGATAATCAAAAGCCTAGCTACGTACCAAATTAATGGTTACCGGATATCACTTGGAATCGTGTTATCACTTTCCAAAGTAAACTATTCGACCCTAATGCCTGGGTATCACGAATATCTACTTGGGATAAGACCAAAATGTTTGTTATTGAATTAGGCACAATTAAACAACCCTTGCATATTATAGTGTTTATATGTTTTCTGTGTATCTATCATGCTCAACATAATTCCTCTTAAATAGGAAAGTACTCATGGCTAGTCAAATGGAATTATGAGAATTAATCGGCCCATTAATCTCCACATAATTACCCCCATTATAGCCAAAGATAGTGGTTACATGACCAATTAAACGTGGTCATAAGAGCAGATATAACTGTCATTTGAATAGGTCAAAACAGTTACTTATTATAAGCAGAATCTGCTAGCAGCAGAGTCATCAGCAGCAGCAGAATCCTAGCAGCAGATTCACAACACTAGCAGCAGAATCAGATTCATACTAGCACAACCACTATTGAGTCAGGGTAATCAGGGACTTGATGGGTGTACACTCCGTACCTCAAAACCCATTTCCAAGTATGATTTGATCCCTCAAGTGCACTAAATTTTCCAACAATCCTCCCCAAATTTAGTTCACTTCCTTAACATGAAAATCAAACATTAGACAAAACATATGCATAAACGAAAATATCCTGAGGATTGAATATCCATCTTAGTACATTATACGTTCAAATATTCGAGAATCAGGGTGTTCTAAGAATTGAACCCTTCAACCCATTTGAATACCTGAAGATAAAATACACATATATTTTCAAACACTAAAATACTCCTGACACTATACAAGCCATGTGTCCATATCCAATTCATAAATGTTGTAACAGCTAAAAGTCCATAGCTTCCTGAAGCGGCAAAACTTCAACATTTACATAGGTGGTTCCTCTTTATTCATGCTCCTGCTTAGCACTTTTTCGAAGAAAATTAACCATTGAGAAGTAAAGACTTCATCCTCCTTTTCAGCAGGTTCTGAGCACAACCTTGGGATGATTGTAAAACATGTGCTCCAGTACATTGAATGTTCAGCTTTCCACATTGAACTCAACTCCCAAGTTTCCTTAGGAGGGAGTTGGGTGTCTTAGCATTCAGTTACTAAGTTGGACTTTAAACCCATCCCTTTAGCAGACTTTAAAACCAAGTCTCTAGCCAAACCCTTCGTCAAGTGATCAGCTAAGTTCTGTTGAGATCTAACAAACTCTATAGATATCACCCCATTCATGATGAGCTCACGAATCATGCTATGCCTGACACCTAAGTGTCTAGACTTCCCATTGTACATCTGGCTATAAGCCTTTGCCAATGTAGCAGCACTATCACACCGGATAGAAATAGGTGCTATAGGTTTATGCCACAATGGAATCTCAAGAAGCAAGTTTTTCAACCATTCAGCTTCTTTACCAGCAGCAGCTAAAGCTACAAATTCAGATTCCATTGTTGAACTGGTGATGCAAGTTTGCTTCTTGGATGCCCAGAAATTGCACCTCCACCAAGTAGGAATACCCAGCCACTGGTAGACGAATTGTCTTCAGTGTTACTGATCCAACTTGCATCAGTGTAACCTTTCGACACTGATGGATAACCAGTATATGAGAGACTATAATCCATAGTTCTCTTCAAATACTTTAGTACCCTCTGAATTGCTTGCCAGTGTTGAGCACTAGGATTACTAGTATACCTGCTCAATTTTCCCACTGCAAAAGCAATATCAGGCCTTGTACAAGTCATGGCATACATCAGGCAGCCAATTACCCTTGAATACTCAAGTTGAGATACAGCTTTACCAGTATTAGGCATTAGCTTCTCAGTTGTATCCATAGGAGTACTCACTGGAGTACAATCAAAGCAATTAAATTTCTTCAGTACCTTTTCAATCTAATGAGACTGAGAAATTGATATACCATTACTTTCATGTTTCATCCTTATTCCAAGGATAACATCAGCCTCCCCCATATCATTCATGGAGAACCTTGATGACAAAAATTCCTTTGTTAGGTCAACTTGATTTTGGTCAGTGCCAAATATCAACATGTCATCAACATATAGGCAAATGATAACTCCTTTACCAGATTCATCAAATTTGCTATATACACATTTGTCAGCCTGGTTAAGAACATAACCATTAGACAAAACCACTTCATCAAACTTTTGATGCCATTGCTTAGGTGCCTGTTTCAGTCCATACAGAGACTTAATCAGTTTAGACACCTTGTTTTCATTGCCAGGCATGATGAAGCCCTGAGGTTGGTTCATGTAAACCTCCTCATCCAATTCACCATTCAAGAAAGCTGTCTTCACATCCATCTGATGTATAATCAGATTGTGAATTGATGCCAAAGCAATCAGCAATCTTATGGTACTGATACGTGCCACAGGGGCATAAGTATCAAAATAGTCTATTCCTGACTTTTGTTTAAAGCCCTGAATGACCAGCCTTGCCTTGAACTTTTCAATAGTTCCATCTACCTTCATTTTCCTTTTGAAAATCCATTTGCAACCTAGAGGTTTGCAACCTGGTGGTAGATCAACCAACACCCAAGTGTTGTTGCCCATGATGGAATCAATTTCATCATTTATTGCTTCTTTCCAGAAAGCAACATCCTGGGACTTCATTGCTTCTTCAAATGTTTTGGGGTCATCCTCAACAATGAAGCAATAGGAGTATTGGTCAGAGACCTCACTCCTTGTACCTTCAACTAGATATAATTGAAACTCAGGTCCAAATGACTTTGGAGTCCTGACCCTTTTGCTCTTTCTGAGCTCAGGTTCAGGTTGTTGAACCACAACCTCATCAGTGACCTTCTCAGGGACCCCTGATACACCAATGTCATCAGTTCCATTTGGAATCCTGTGACTTGGTCTAGGGACTGATGAGAATCTATTCTCATCAAATAGTGCATCCCTTGATTCAATTATTGAGTTAATTGAAACATATTCATTAGGTTCAATAACATAGAACCTATAAGCCTTGGAATGCTCAGCATATCCAACAAAGATGCATTCAATGCCTCTTTCACCCAAAGTTTTCAATTTTGGATCAGGGAGTCTTACAACAGCCCTACAACCCCACACCCTGAGATAATTCAGGTTGGGTTTCTTTTTAGTCCAGAGTTCATAAGGGGTAACCTTGTTCCTTTTATTGGGAACCCTATTTAATAAATAGCAAGCTGTTAACATAGCTTCACCCCAGAACCCTTGACTTAGTCCTGAATAGGACAACATGGAATTAACCATCTCCTTCAGTACCCTGTTTTTCCTTTCAGAGATACCATTTTGTTGAGGAGTATAGGGGGCAGTCGTTTCATGGATTATACCAACAGACTGAAAATACAAATGATCCATGTATTCACCTCCCCTATCAGTCCTGAATCTTTTGATCAAGGACCCAAGTTGCAATTCAACTTCAGTTTTAAACACTTTGAATTTATCTAATGCTTCATCCTTAGTATGTAATAGATAGACATAACAAAACCTAGAAGCATCATCAATAAATGTCACAAAGTACTTCTTGTTCCCCAAAGAGGGAGTGGCATGCAAATCACACAGGTCACTGTGTATTAGCTCCAAGAGCTCAGTCTCTCTTTTTACACCTTGAAAGGGTTTCTTAGTTATTTTGGTCAACATGCAAGTTTTACACTTTTCAGTGTCCATGTCAAAAGCTGGGATTAACCCATCCTTAGACATATCTTGCATCCTTTTATAATGTACATGGCCAAGTCTTGCATGCCAAAGGGTAGAGTCATTCATTTTAGAGGTTGACATAAAGGCTGAATTAACAATATTATTGACAATATTAAGCCTGAACATTTGATTACACAAATAGCCAAAACCAATAAAAACACCATGTTTAGACAAAATAAACTTATCAGATTCAATAACTTGTTTATATCCATGATTATTCAAAACACTACTAGAAACCAAGTTTTTCCTTATATCAGGAACATGAATAACATTAAACAAAGTTACAATCTTTCCAGAACTAAAATTAAGATCTACACAACCACGACCATGCACCAAGGCTGTTGACTCATTTCCCATGTGAAGAATAGATCCATCATTCAGTGACTCATAAGTCTTGAACCAGCATCTATCTTTGCACACATGAACAGTTGCTCCAGAGTCAACCCACCACGCAACATCATCATCCTGCACATAGTTAGATTCAGATACATATGTAACATAATAAACCTGAAGAGATTCATTAAACATATTCTGACCTTTCAGTGAGTTGGCTTGACCACCACTTCCTGAACCACTAGTGCCTGAACCATTGGTTTTACCACCAACCTTAACACCTTTGCAATCCCTTTTAATGTGACCAGGTTTGCCACATTTCCAACAAGTAGGTGTTGCCTTCTTGTTAGGGTCAGCCCTTGTGTTATCATGATGTTTACGCTTGCCTTTGTTGTCATTGTACCTGGTGGAATTGTTATGTTCCACCATATTGACAACAGATGCACCAGTAGCATTGCTACTTTTTGGCTTGTCATTATCTTGCGCCCTGAGGGATTCCTCAATACGCAAATGACTACCCAACTGAACAAGAGTCAGTTCCTCCTTTTTATGTTTCAAAGTATGCTTGAAATCTTTCCAAGAAGGAGGGAGTTTGTCAATGATACAAGAGACTGAAATAGCCTCATCCATGTTCATTTCATGTTGTGTAAACCTTCCAAGTATACCAAGAAGTTCATTGTATTGTTCCATGACTGGTCTTGAATCAGTCATTTTGTAATTTGTGAAATTACTTACAAGAAACTTCTTACTTGAAGCATCCTCAGCCATATATTTGGCTTCCAAGGAATCCCATAGTTCTTTTGATGATTCAACATTCTGATAAATGTCAAAGAGAGAATCAGACATACCATTGAGGACTAAACCTCTGCAGACATAGTCATCATTCTCCCATTTGCTTCTTTTCCTTATCTGCTCCACAGTAGCATTATCCCCATGATCCTCTGGAATAGCAGTGTTCAGGACATACACCACGCTCATGCTGGATAACAAGAAATGCATCTTCTTTTGCCACCTTCTGAAATCAACACCTTCAAACTTTTCCAATTTGGAAAAGTTAGCAGCCATATGCCTCATAGCAGCAGCCATTGATTATCACAAAATAGTTTACTTTGATTGTTGGTGGTTATGAGCCCAGAACAGGGTAAGATAATCAAAGCCTAGCTACGTACCAATTTAATGGTTACCGGATATCACTTGGAATCGTGTTATCACTTTCCAAAGTAAACTATTCGACCCTAATGCCTGGGTATCACGAATATCTACTTGGGATAAGACCAAATGTTTGTTATTGAATTAGGCACAATTCAACAACCCTTGCGTATTATAGTGTTTATGTTTTCTGTGTATCTTTCATGCTCAACATAATTCCTCTTAAATAGGAAAGTACTCATGGCTAGTCAAATGGAATTATGAGAATTAATCGGCCCATTAATCTCCACATAATTACCCCCATTATAGCCAAAGATAGTGGTTACATGACCAATTAAACGTGGTCATAAGAGCAGATATAACTGTCATTTGAATAGGTCAAAACAGTTACTTATCATAAGCAGAATCTGCTAGCAGCAGAGTCATCAGCAGCAGCAGAATCCTTGCAGCAGATTCACAACACTAGCAACAGAATCAGATTCATGCATCAGCAGAATCAGATTCATACTAGCACAACCACTATTGAGTCAGGGTAATCAGGGACTTGATGGGTGTACACTCCGTACCTCAAAACCCATTTCCAAGTATGATTTGATCCCTCAAGTGCACTAAATTTTCCAACAGTTACTGTTCTCGTTTGGTTTCTCTATATTTTTTGGTGGTATATAAGAGCGATTCAGTTTCTCTTAAGCATCACTTAGAAAGCAACAACTCTTCTTCAAAGAATCGCTTCTCTCTAAATCAATTGCTTCTAGGTTTCCAATCTACGATCAACTTGTAGAGGAGGCTCGTTTAAGGCGTATGGAAAATGTGCTCCATGTTATATTCGGTCGTGAAAGAAAAGGCAACAGATCTGACAAAAAATATTATGCCAAAATGATTGAGGAAATAGAAGTTAGAGTTAATCATATGCATGCTATTATAAGGGAGCTTGAGCAATTTGGGAATAGGGATGTGCTCAATGAACCACTAGAACCTCTCAGGTTAGCAGAGTAGGAGGATTTGGAGGAAATTGGTTTTTTAACTTAAAGGCGTCAGGCAAGTGTGCGCCGTTCTTTGGAGAAGTCGAGGATTATGAAGAACTTAAGGGCGTTTGATTAGGTTTGATGGTGTCTGTGGCTTTTGTAAATAGTCATCTTTTGCAGGTTTATGGTTTTAGGTAGCTTATAAATGTGGGTAAATGGTATGTTGTGGTTGTTTTTTTTATTGAAAAACTTATGGTTGGCAAGTTTGGGTTTTGGATGATCAATATAATGGGTTTCAATAGTTTAGTTGTTTGTATATGTAGCTTGTATCAGTGTTGCAACCTATGTATTTTGATGATGGCAGTTGATGAGTGTGTAAAAACTCATCATTTTTGTACTATTTAGACTGCCAAAAACACCTAACAATGCATCAAAATAATAAAAATATTACAAAAGAGTGTTTTATATGTCTTAGATGCAAAAATACCAAAAATTGATGAAAAACATGCAAGTTTGCATAATTGGCAGTTTCAGTCCCTCAACTTTCTAAGTTTTACAAAAATAGTCCCTAAGCATTTATTTTGAAGGAAAAGTCTACCAAAGTCCTTAGAAAATCAAAAGTTGTCACAATTGGTCCTTAGATGAAAAGTTTCAAAAGTTTACAAAACTAGTCCCTGAACTTTGCAAAAATGTCAAAAATAATCCCTGGGAGTTAAAACTTTAGAAATTATCAAATATGGTCCTTGTGTTATTGAACTTTGGCAGGAATAGTCCTTGGGTGAAAAGTTTGGAGAATTTACATGTTTGGTCCCTGAAGTTTCACAATTGGCAGAAATGGTCCCTGGATATTCAAATTGAGAAAAAGGCAACCATGGTCCTTATACTATTCACATATGGCAAGAATGGGCCTTGGAAATACTTTGGAAAGTTGTCAAAACCTACCCTCAAAAATCCAGAATTTACAACTTTGGTCCTTGTGAATTTAACAAACCAAACGGACCCTTTTTATTTATAAATCCCAAACCCATTTATAACCCAACACCCCCTAGCCCACTACACCCTTTTCTTTTTTCTTTTTTCTTTCCCAGGCCCAAAACCCCAGCCCAAACCCAAAACGTTTAAAAATAAAAACGTTTATATAAAACGTTACCCCCTCCCACCTTTCCCTCCTCCACCTTCTTCTCCACCTGTTTTCCACCATCTCCATCTCCACCACCTGTCTTCACCTTCACCAGCTCACCCCTACCACCACCTCATCAACCCTACACTCCATAGCCCCCCACAATTAATGCCCTGCATCTCCACTATCACCAAAACACCCCATTTCCTTCGTTACATAAATAATCCCACAAAAACTCATGATTACTTGCTTGAAACAGTCCCAATAGTCCACTAAGCACTTTGGTATATCACAATTATGGTCAAATAATCTCTAGCCACCTGTACAAGATTTGGCGCCAAAATCAGTTTAAAGGCCAAGATTGATTTAAGCCCATCCAACGGCTTAGATTAGAGGTGGGATTTGTTCAGAGTAGTAGTGGGAGTTCAAAGGATCTATAAAAGAGGAGAGAGATGCAGCATTACCATATATCTAGTTTATTTTTAGTTTTCTTATGTCGAATTAGTTGTAATCAAAATTCTAGTGTATCTTTAAAGCTTTCAAGTACTTTGTTATCATAATTCAGTGTTCTTAAATATATTTCAAGTTTTAATTTCATCACTTATGTTACATTACAGTTTATGATTTGATATTGTCCCTTTCAAGATTAAAAACCTTGAATTGTGGTTGTGTTAGTGTTTCATGGACTGAATAAGCTCACATAAGCTCCTAGAAAGCTTCTAAAAGCTTTTAGAAACCATAAAATTCAGTGTAGTATCAAAAACACAAAAATACAAAAAATCAAGAAAATACAATGAAAAATAAAAAGTTGCAGGTTGAAGACTGTAGATTGCTGGAGCATGGTGTATCTTGGATGGCCATGGTTTAGTGGCTTGTGGAAGCCTATAGGATTGGCTCTAAGGTCCTTGTTCTTGGTTTCTAGCTAGAGTACAAGTTGTAAGCAGTTTCACCATATTTGGCATTATACTATTCTTATGCTTAAATCTGCTTAAATATGCTTGTTCTATGCTTATTTGGTGTTGTTAAGTTAGTTTAGTGCTTTAAATAGTGGTCTTGTTTGCTAAAATTCATAGTTGCTAGAAAATCCATTTTCACTGTCAAAATAGTGGATTTTGGATTCTTGTGTTCTTGTTGTTATAAGTATTGTTTATGTGCTTAATTGTGGTTATTATAAGTACTTATACAGTTTAGACTCAATCTTGTGGTTTAACTCTCTTTGTTGTTTTGAAAATCTCATTTTCACAAGTCTGCAAGGTTGTTTGGATTTGCTGAGTTATTGATGTCCAGTGTATGTGTGTTGTTGTTCTTGGTTATCTCATGCTCATTTAGGCCTAAATATAACTCTTAGACCATAAAAACTACAACTCATTTGAGCAAAAGTCAAAATCACCTTATATCTTATTTGTATGAATCTGTGTTGAGTTTTCATGTTGCTAATCCATGATTATGTGTGTTAAAGTTGTTAGGGTTGCTTAATCCAATCTCATTATAGTCTAAAACATCATAATCAGTTATTAAATCAAGATCAAAGTTCACATAAGTCAACTTTCTAAGTTTTCATAAAAAGTCAAAAGTTCACAAAATTTATTTTTGAATAAACTTTGGATTTAGCTTGTGGGTTGAATATTGAGATTTGGTTTAAGAGCTTTTGGGTTATTGTAGTCTTGTTGCTTGTCTATTTGATAGTATTTTTCATAATTTTTAGTTTGCTTATTACACTGCTTTTTCTTAGGCTTTTTGTTGCTACTTTTCTGAAAAAGTGCCCTGTGCACAGTTGTGGTATTCATTTTCATAAGCTTGCACAAGCTCCTTGAGAGCTTGTAACTCTGTGCAATTTGTTGATTTGAAAAGCCCTTGTGGCTAACTACTTGATTTAAGTGCTTATTTGCCATTTCAGCTTATTTGTATTGCTTTAAATTGCTTATTATGTCTGCACAACTCATTCCATTTCACTGTGTAGTCAGTGTAAGTGGTGAATTTCACAAGCTCATCAAAAGCTCATTTCTTGAGCTTAGCTTGTGATTCTTGGTTCTTTGAGAAGCCAAGCAACCAAACTTCTTATCTCAGTGCTTATTTTCCAATTTCTAGCTTATTTAATAGGGCTGCAACTAGCTTTAACCTTGTCCCATTTTGCAAACCACTGAGCAATTCAGTGAAATCAAGCCAATTTCATAAGCTCTTAAAAAGTTCACCAGTGGACCCCACAAGATGAGCTTTAGCTTTTTGGAAAGCCTATCAGCCCTACTTGCTACTTCAGTTCATATTTTGGCTTTTTGAGCTTATTCTATAAGTTTAAATTGATTCAACATTTGACTGCAGGGAGTGTTTGGTTGTTAGTGTTAAGTGGAATAGCTTATTAGCTTATTTCAAGCTTCTCAGTGAATTCCATTGTTCCATTTTCTCATTTTCAGTCTATCTCACTTGTTCTCATATTATTTCACTTTTGGTTTTCAGTATTAAGCTTGTTCCAAGCTTACTTGAGCTTATATCATCCACTGTGAGCCCAAAAGCTCACTGTGAAAGCTCATAAGCTCATTTCAGCTTATTTTTAAGTTCTTAAGTTTTTTGTCTTCATTAAACTTTTATAATTACAGTAGTTTAATAGTTTTGTAAAAGAAAACCCACAAAAAGAAATAAAAAATAGAATAAGTGCTTATTAGGTCTTATTAGCTTAAGTCATTTGCTTATTTTTTTTAACAACATAGCTTTTTTATATTTTTCTTAAGTTCCTGTCACCTTATAGTAATTTTAGAAAAAGTTTTAGATTTTTCTGTGTTCATTTAATATTTATAAAAAATCAAAAACAGTTAAATAGGTTTAGTTAAAATAAATACATTAAATAGTTTTTTGTATTAAATAATTATCTAGGATAACTTTTTATAATTTTTCTAAGTTTATTAGAATCTGTAAAAAATATAATTGCAATTTTCACTGTTCATCTAATAGCTTTTGCAATTTTATTTAATTAAATAGATAATTAATAAATAATTAGTAATTAATTAATAGTAATTATATAATTAGCATAATAAATATATTTTGAGTTCTAAAGTAAGTTTTACAAATTTTTAGACTTTTCTAAGTTTTTAGTTTATTTTCTAGAAAATTTTCTCAATTTCTTTTTAGTTTATTACATTAATAATAATTAATAAATAGTTAATAATTAATAAGTAGTAATTAAATAGTTATAGAAATAGTTTTAATTTTCTAAAATTTGTTTTAAGTTATCATAGACTTTTAGAAATTGAATTTGCAATTTTTTAGGATAATCTTCTAATTAGTTGTATATTTAATTTGTTTAAGTAATTAGAAATAGTTTTTAAATAATAATAATTATATAAACAAGTTTTTTTTTAAGTTTTTTATAATCTTTTAAGTTATTTTACATTTTTAGAATTTCATTTTCTTTTTCCAAGTTATTTTTCTCATTTTAGATAATTTATTTTTTTTTGTTTTAAATAAATATATTTAGTATTTACTTTTTACTTTTTATTTTAAATAGTTAATCATCATTTTTAATTTTAGTTAAATATTTTTATTTTATTTAATTTGCATTTAAGTCGCTGTAATTTACAGATTTTAACTTTCTTTAAAGTGATCGATTTTTGTTCATATATTTCTCTTTCTATTCAACATATTGTGATTCTAAACTCGTTTTTACACAGAATATCACATCTCTTGGGACTTTAACGACCCGGGAATAACTATACTCCTTGGTTTTGCATTGTGTCTTTGATAGTTTGACTTTTGTTGACCAAATCCTTGGTTAATATTAGTTGATTGTTTTAGGACCAATCAGCAGTAATGAAAATATTAGTTATTATCTAATTGGTTATATTGTTTTGTTGTTAATATCTTCATTTTCGTAATTGTTGTATAAGTATATGTTGGTATTAAGGGTTGAGTGGTTTAGATGGTTTTGATTAGGTGTAGAAATTGTTGTGTATAGTCTTGGTATGATATTGAGGTTGTTTTGGTATGAGTCTTGTGTACCGACGCATATTTGTCATTCAAATGCTCTTCATCATCATTTATTTACACGTTCTTAGTTGTATTAGAGTAGCTAATTAAGGGCATGCAAAACTATTCTAGCTGTTAAATGTATAAAATTAACCATTAACATTCTGAATTTCATGGTCTGCGTGTTTGTAATTTTAGGTGCCGTAATGGTGGAACCAAATTTGTGTTCTTAAAAGGTATAACTTATAATTTGAGGTTGGAATAATTGCGACATGCTATCAGAAGTAATCTCAGATTAACAATCCTAAAGGTATTAAATCACCCATTGAAACGATGGTGCCAATTACATCTGTAATATATTTACATTAAAACAGTTACACTATTTATTATAAATATAGTAAATATACTATGCACATTCATAACTGCAAAAAAATAAAAATAAATAAAAATAATAAAGGATACATACCAACAACATCAGTCTCCTTAAATTGTTTAGACTTTATTTCATCAATGCTTATAAATTTAAAAACCCATATTGTTCTCATCAAAGTCCTTGATGCGAGTCAATGTGGTATTTTTGTAAAACATGATCTTATACATATGGCCTAGCAAAGGAAATTTGCCACTATTGTCTGCTACACCAAAATTAGAAATCTTGTAGCACTTGCCTTCTTCAAGAATCTCTTCATATTTATGCATGTCATTCTTTTTTACAGTACATTGAATCCAATTACCCTTACACGATATATGATATCATATAACATACAATCATAATTAAAATGTTAATATCATAATCATAACCGTACCTGTTCATCTTGAACTACAAAATCCAAGCTCCATGGAGCATGAGACATATTAGGAGCATGTGAATGCTATATACTGATGTATCTTACCTGAATTTTAATGTTTTCAAGCATAGGATCAACATCAAATAATGGAGTAAAAACAACTTGGTTAACAGTTTTAGCTGTTATTACACAACACAAACAACATAAAGAATCATATAAAAAAATTTCAACAAAAACATATTCAATACAAAATCGAATAATATGCATGTAACACAACATATACAATACAAAAAACCCATATCGAATAATATGCATGTAACAAAACACATAACATGGATCGGATACATTAAAACAAAAATCATTGTTATGCACAAACAATGACTGGCTCCAAACTGTCAGTCCAAAATCAACCACGGATGTGGTCCAGATGGTCAAACGGCTTGGGCCAATTCTCCCTGGAGTATAGTGTTTTCCCGGGTCGTTAAGTCCCAGGGAGGTGTGAAATTGTATTAGAACGAATCTGTGATCGGGTGAAATTGAATGGAAAAGCGATATGAATGATAAAACTAAGGAAATATAAAATAAAATAGCTTAAACAAGCTATATCAACAATTACTAAAAACCAAATTACTAAAAACGTTTAAAAACTTAAATACGTACGTTTAAAATAACGTAAACGTACGAAATAAAAAGTGAAGTGTGAGCTATAAAAATCCTACGGATATGAAAATTATATTTCTACAATCCTAATGACAAAAGAAAATTTTTAGAAAAAAGAAAATATTTTTTTTGACTTTTTAATTAATTATTATTAATTAATAACTATTTTTAAATATTTAAAATATACTAAAATGCAATTTAATATGAATTTAAGCTAGAAAAATGAAAATTTAATTTTCAAAATTCTAAAATAACCTAAAACAAATTTTAAAACTGAAAATATATTTTTTTGGCGTTTTATGAATTTTTATGAATTAAAAATAAATTTTAATTATAATAAATACTAAAGAAGCTTAGAAAAATATGAAATTTTGCAGATAATTCTAAAAATATATTATAAACCTAGGAAAAATAGGATCAACTGAAAAAGAACCAAAATAAGCAGTATGGGCTAAAAGCAATTGCAAATAAGCACTTATAAATAAGCACTTAGCACAAAAAACTACCAACAGCTCAAGAACAGTTTAAATAACTAATGTAAGCTTAAAACAACTAAACACAACCAAATATGCACTCAGAATAAGCACAAACAAGCAATTCCAACTCCAAGGATCAAACAGGCCTTAGGGCTGATTTACAGGCTAGAATAAGCTAAGGGCAAAGGTTCCAAAGCCCAAAATAAGCTTGGAACCAACAAGCCAGCTATGAGAGCTTCTCAAAAAACCAAGAGGCTTAGGCTGGGTCCCACAGATAAGCCAAATAAGGACTTATGAATGTGGCTTGTTGCACACTGATGAGGTGATCAATAAGTGAATGCTTATAAGCTTAAAAGCTCAATCCAATCCCACACAAGCTAAAATCTATTCTATCACAATCAAACATGCTCAGAACAAACACCAATGAAAGCTTAATCTAGCTGGAAGCTTAGATTCAACAAGCTTATGTATGCTAATAAGCTCAGCATACACTGTCTTGAAGGGGCAGTTTCAATGGGTCAAAATAAGCAAGTAAATAAGCTACTGAGACCAAACAAAGGAAGGATCATACAAGCTACACTACTATCTTCACAAAATTGCAGGAATTAAGCAAATTGCTCAATAAATGAGCAATATATGGGTCCTAGAAAATGGGTCAGTGGGGTACAAGCCTGGGTGCAGAGGAGTCAAATGGTTACACAGGCAACTTTGAATGAGCTTTTCAATAAGCAAATAAGTTCCAAATCCAAATTTTCTTCTTGATTCTCATGCACAGGAAAACAAAGAACACAAAACAACAAGAGTTATCTATTTCTAACTCCTAATGAACCCTACACTTGATTTAGAAAACTTGTCCATTTCACAAGATTTAACATTTTGACTTTTTCTCTTTTTGCAAAAGTTTGAATTTATTGAGATTTGATTGGTTCCTACTTACTGAAAAGGTAATTATAAGCTATAATGTCACACTCTGAAAATACCTGTTATATGGCAGCGGAATGGAATACCTGGGTGTAACGAACATGACATGTCATACAAGGTTATATTGAACGACCTAAAGTGTCGTTTTGAAAATACATCGTTTGATCATTAAAACATTCAGAGTTTACAAAATAGGTCCCAAAAATGGTGTTACAAATTCATGAAAACAAGTTCAACATGATCAAACGTTACATAAGTGCATGAAATTAAAGGTGAGACGCGTCGACTCCGCGACTCCATGTAGGTCCAAAATGCATGCCAACATGTGATGTCTTAATAACCTGAAAATACATTGCTAAAACGGTCAACAATAATGTTGGTGAGAAATCATAGGTTTATGTAAATGAATGTTATACGGTAACCTCAAGTATAATGTGTATGACAAAAGTCAAATGAAAAAAAATATAGTAGTACAATAGCCCTTAAGCTCATGACCCCGAAGCTAGACTGTACTAATGAAATGCCCCAAATGGAGTGCTTTGCCAAACACCCTGAATGTATGAAATGAAATGCATCCGTTTGACTGTTGGTAACCCCAACGCGGATGGAGGCGTCACCCTCAATAGATCTATCCACTCACCTTCGCTTGCTCACAATTAAAGGTTCATGATGTACTAAATAGGGGACTTTAACATGGCAAATGCGGTAACTTAAGCATTGTACATGAATTTGATACTTAGGCCCGTATGGAAAATGGTGCAATGTATTCTCCCCCGTGGGATTTGAAAACAATAAAAATGTAGACGGGGCTATGAAAACTCACCTTAAGTGATGGTACATATGTAGTGAATGAACTGAAGTGATGAGGTGCAACTCCTAGCCGCAACCTAAAATGAATGTATGTAATCTAATTTAGATTATGAAATGAATTCGTGTATGCACTTGCACTTATAATCTATACCACTCGTATTGTATCAAAATATGAATAATCGTCGAAAATATAATTTATATCATCGTATTAAGTCATAATGTATTTCACATGTTTATATGGTGTAATGATGTTGTACGATAGTTATTTGGTGATAAATTGTGAAAATACAAGTTTTCGTCGTAAAATATTATACTTAGTAATTTCTGAAATACGGCTAAAAATGGCCTCGGAAAACTAGTTGTAAATCAGTGAATATTGAGAGTTAGGAAACAAAATTTGTATTTCTGGAAAGCTTAGCACCAAGCCTAAATATGTTCAGTAGTGAAGTTTTGCTCAATGTGCCCAGATTTTAAGATAAATGGTCGAAAAGTATGGTGTTTAGGCCAAAACTGCCATTTCTGGGCAGTTTTTGTGAATGTTTGGATGGCTGTAGCTTACTCATTTTAAGTCCAAATGACAAACGGCTTTTTGATTTGAAAACTAGGCCAGGTTCTCTAACTTTTGTTTCTTGGAGTCCCAACTCCAGAACTGAGTCATTTGACGGAAAAATGGCTCCCAACATGGGTGTTTGTGGACTTTCTGGTTTGTATTAAAAATATACCAAGTGTTAGTACTGATGGAAATTTTTAGTGAATATTTATCTTTGAAAATTCATAACTAATTCGTTATAAGTCCGTTTCTCGAGTTCTTTATATCCCCGAAAAAGGTAAAAAGGTGTACTAACATATTTTCAACAGTTTGGTATGTTTTGACAAGGTCTAAGGCTCACTTTTGGTCAATGAAATTCATACATCAGCAACATATTTTTCAGAAAAATATATATAGTTAGTATATCTTTTTTTGGCATATCTTTTTCGTCGTAAGTCCGTTTTTAGTGGTTCAAGCGGCCATGTTTTCGTCTTTGAATGTATTTTCTAGTTATTGGGTCCAAAATTAACCAAAACTCACCGAGTTTACCATATTTTGCAAATAGGGACAGTAGCTTTATATATAGTGTTTAAAATGGTTTTTCATGGTTTATTCTTGTCCAAATCCATCACCACCAACAACAAAACATCCCTTAATCTACCATACACCTTCTTAGGGTGTCATGGTTCCCTAACATTGTTTTTCAATCATTTCTCCATAGGTTCACTAGTAATTCATTTTATAGATAAAAATGATATAAAACATAAGTTTAGTGGTATAGATTTTTACATGCTTGTACATATACTATAAAAATACATGAACCTTGATAAAATTTATGAAAAGAAATTGATAAACTTACTTGAATGATTAGGAAATTTTTAAGGATAAAAACCCTACAAATCTATAGGTTTATATTTCAAAACCTTGTAATAGATTAACACTAACACTTGAAAAATATACTTGGTCTTGAAAAACTTGAGGTTTCTTCTTGTTTTTGTTTTTTGGCCGTGGACACCAAGAGAGGAAGAGCAAGAGATAAATTTTGATCTAGTTGTGAAATTGCATGTATGTGTAATTTAGTTGAAATCTTGAGATTTATATGTAAGAATTTAGAAGCAAACATGTGTCCCATGACACACATAGGACCGGCCACATGGGAAGGGGGTGTGGGTTAGTGGGTATATTTTGTGTATTATTTTGTTTACGGGGTACCGTTTAGTGTATAGTTTGAGCGGTTAAGTGTTATCGGGTACCAGGTTAATTAGAAATAAATTCTAACGGGACAAGACGGGATATAACAAAGTTGTAAAAATTATAAAAATATAATTTTTGTAAACATTGGGTGTTTGATAGATATTGTTGGGTTGGTACAAATATTGTTATAAGTTAATATAATTGAAGGTTTAAAATATAAAACCTTAAAATATAAAATAATTAACTTTTACAATTTTTAGTGGGAATATTACTAATATATAAAAATATTAGTGCCATAGTGGGAATTGTTTGGTGTATTGGTTAAAAACTATAATCACGTGTTATTATTTATTTGAAGATAAATAAATATATATAACTTGAAATTGTATATATTCTACGAGTGGGATAGAATGCAAATGATGTCGTGATGAAATGTAGACTAACCCTAGTCTATGAAATGTATGATGAATGATGATGTGACTTAACCTACCCGGTTTCGTCAAATGAATATCTGTAAACCTAGTTTACGTGAAATGATGAATCGAAATCTGTGAATAGGAAAATGTCAAGACTTGGGAAAGTGACCTGAAATTGAGAATTGTGACATATAATGAGATGATAAGAAGCTATGCTAACAACTATGTAACTGATTTGAGTGATCAAGGAACCTAAATTCCTTGATAGTGAACTAATATGAAGATTTTAACTGAGATTTGACTTTTTATCTAAAAGACCATGGGATTTTATGACTTAAGTGAACTAATGGAACCTAAAGTAGCATGTTACAACAGAAAACAACAACAAAATCACACCATGGATCACAGAGATCAGCAAATCCAAACAACTCTTCAGAAATTTTCTGAAATCAAGTTTTTGCAGCCCTAAAAAGGGCTTTCAGCCTTATAAGAAAAATTCTAAAAATTAAGATAAAAATACCACTAAGTAAACAATATAGGGCAAATTATTAAAAAAAGTATTATACTTGACACCATTTCATCTTCTGGGTAATGAACAAAAAAATTTCATTTTGAGGGTAATAAAGTTGTCTTTTTTTATTTATGTGGGTAATATTTGACCCTCTAAACAGGTACCCGGTTGCACCTTTATTATTATCATCAACCAATATTCATCTTTACTGTATCTATAAATCCTTAACATATCTACAACTAAAACCACCATCACACCACAAAAAGGACAAAGTACAATCATCTTTAAACTCATTATTTTCCCAAATCTGGAAACCAACTTTAAGAATCTTTAAACTCATTATTTTCCCCAGATTTGAAAACCACTTAAATACCATTTAAGGAACAAAGATGGTGGCGGCCGCAGCTTCTGTAGATGGTGGCAAGAGCAGCCTTGGACAAAACTGAAGTTATGGCAGTGGTGGGATATCGATGTTCGTGGTGGGTGGTCGTTGGTGTAGTTTTCAATCCTTACCAAATCAAGAAAAAAAAAAGAGTGACGATGTTGCGTTAGTGGCGTGTGGGAGACGGATGAAGAGTGGTGGTGGTTTTGTTGTGGTAGTGGCGGCTCACGGTGGTGATGGATGAAGGTGAAGATAGGGGAGGTAATTGAAGAAGGATGTAGGTTTTTTAATTTAATTGATGGATTAGGGGGTGGTTTTATCTGGTATGAAAAAAAAAGCGTGAACCTTTAAAAAGTGGACAAAACCGGATGGAATACCCACATAAATAAAAAAAGACAACTTTATTACCCTCAAAATGAAATTTTTTTGTTCGTTACCCAGAAGATGAAATGGTGGCAAGTATAATACTTTTTTTTTAATAATTTAAGAGTACATTATCCAAAAATTTTACAAAATTTGTTTGAAAATTGAAGAAATGAAAATTAAAAAACTTTTTCTGTTGTTGAAAACTCATTTTTTGCAGCCCAAAAATAATTGATTGAGCCTTGTAAAAAAAATCTAAAAATAAAAATAAAAATATCACTAAGTAAACAATATATAAGAGTACATTAACACAAAATTTTACAAAGATTTGGTTGAAAATTGAGTAAATGAAAATTCAAAAACTTTTTCTGCTATTTGGCACTTTTTTGACTTTTCTTAACTAAGTTGACTTTCTTGAGATTAGATCTGATTCTATAGACTGAATAGGTAATAATAAGCTATATTAAGATGATTTTAAGCAACCTTAACAACCTATGAGCTAATATGACAGATATTGAAACCTAAATCCTTAACAGTGTATGAAAAAGAGAAATTAAACATGCATTTTGACTTTTCTTCAAAGGGTAACTGGTTTTTATGCATTCACTGAACTAATAAAACCTAATGAAACATGGTTTAACCAAAAACAACAACAAAAATGCTCTGGAACACAGAGATTACCCTTGATCCAAACACTGCCTAAGACTTAACTGATTAGAGTTTTACAAAGATTTGTATGTTTAAAGCTTCAATACTGATTCACATGCACTTCATATAATGTTAAAAGTCATTTGAACCATAAATATACCAATCTTAACAACACATGATCAAAAGAACAGATTATGCTAATATATGACAAAAATATGAAAATCAAGGAATATGGAAACTAGCATGCAAGATATCATAAATAGGCAACATTTTAACTCAACTGCACAAGATAAGTATAAAATCACAGAATTAAGTAGAGACTGAGTAATGCAACAGTAAAATAAAAATAACTTGAGAAATTTGCTTACAAATGGATCCTGTGAGGATCCAAATCTAAGAACCAAGAACCAACACCTGTCCTAACACCTCCCCTAAGGCTTCTAAAACCATGGCAATCCAATATCCACCATGCTCCTTGCTTCTTCTTTGTTATTTTCTGATTTTTGATTTTCACTAATTTTTTAAGTATTTTTGAGATATTCAACTAAACTGGTTTTTTATGCTTTGTAACCTTTTAAAAACTTATTAGTGAGTTTATATTAGCTTATTGGAACTTTGAAACAACCTTTAACAAGCTTAAGGACAATATGAAAATTTCATGAATGCATAAACTGAATTTAGTAAAGAGACTTGAAATTAAGGTTACATAAAGTTCATAGTACACTAGAACGACAGATTACAACTATTTTTATCTAAGTTTTACAACTGGTGAATGAAATTACACTAAAACGACCTTAAAACTACACTAATAAACTACTTGTTGGACTCCTCTGCTTCTCTCCTTCTTTATAGTCAAAATTAGGGTTCCTTGGGTCCCTCTGAGCAAATCCCATCAATAATATTGACCCTTGGATCACTTGGAGTGATCCTAGCCATCAAATGAATTTTGGCGGGAAAAAGTGTTACAAGCAATTGGGTCTGTTAAAATGTGTGAAGTTGGAGAAGCATTAATTGGTTCTTGTCTGTAGTGTTTGAAGGTGAATAATTTGGCAGAGGGCAAGTGGTGATGGTGGGGTGGTTTTGCAGGTGGTTTTGGAAGGAGAAGAAGGTGGTTTTGGGGGTTTTGACCGTGGGTTTGACCCTGGTTAAATAACGGGGTGTTGTTTGTGGGCTTATGTGTAAATGGGCTAGGGGAAATAAGTTAAATGGGTCCATTTGGTTTGTTAATAACAAGGACCATTCATGTAACTTTCTGAAAATTAGGGGTGTGTTTTGCCAATTTCCCAAACTTGCTACAAGGGCCTTTTTGCCAATGTGAAATTCCACAAGGTCCGTTGAAGTTTATTTTCCAAATTTAAACATCCGAGGACCCAAATTGCCAATTTTGAAACTTAAGGGGCCATTTTTGCCAATTCTTGAAAACTTTATTCCAAGGGTTAGAAATGTCATTCCTTGATTCCTGGGGGACTGTTGTTGACTTTTCTTCATAATAAATCTTCCAGGGACCAATTTTGACAATTCTTGAAACTTAAGGGACTGCTTTTGCCATTTCTGCAAACTTTGCTCGTTTTTCATCTGTTTTCAATCCTTTTGTACCTGAAACACATAAAAACACAATCCAAGGATATTTGCAGTATTATAAGGGATATCTGTGTGTTTTCAGCTGTTTTTGTAGTTCAAATGGGACAAAAATGATGAGTATTTACACACTCATCAATCCCCCACACTAAACTATTGCTAGTCCCTAGCAATCCAATCATATAAAGTAATGAAAGGATACCAAAATACCAAGATCATCCCGTTTTGACTTTTTATTAGATGCAAGAAATTTAAACTAGAACAGAAATATATACATGCTTGATTTAAAAAAATGGCATTCTGGAACGGGATTCACACAAACTGGGTGTCTCCAGGGAATTGTAATCATCATCCTCTTTTTTGTACTTCCAACTAAGTTTAAAAACCCTTGCGCAAATGTTTTTGTAAAATGCTAACGCTACTTATACTAGTAATCTATGTAAGCCGAGACTTAACTTTTTACTCCCGCAATTTATAAAGTTTAGGCGTGTGTGCTTATTTTCAAAAGTTTGACCACAAAAATCAACACTCATTACAGTTGTTATTTACTTAAGTCCAATTCTAACCCATCGGGAACCTCAGAAATTTAAGAATCAAAAATGGCATTTTCCATGTAGCGGCTTTCTTCTCGGCACATCCCAAACCAGTTGGTTTTAGGTGACCAGGCTTTTGACACCCCACAGAGACTAGTACCGGAATTGGTGGGATTTCGATTCAAAGATTTTTGATATTCCTCGACAAGTTAAAATTAAAAGTAAATAGATAACAACAAGCGATCATTTAGATATTAAAGACGCAAAGATGAGATCACTCCATGTGGCGACTTTCTTCTCATCTTGTCCTTTTAGCCGAAGCTAAGGAGGCTAGGTTTTGACACCCTTGAGAATAGTATCGGAGCTTTCGGGGTCTTTCGAAATCAACAATCTCTAAACTACCGCTTAATCTTTATGACAAATTAATGAATACTAGTTTAACTTTCGATTTAAATTTAAGAAAAAGCAAGTTTCGTACATTTGTTAATTTTAATTCTATTCAACACATCTATTTTTCATTTCATTTTTCTCATTTTTTTCATTTTTTTTTCTTTTCATTTTCTTTTTCAACTTTTCTTTTTTCATCATTTTCTTTTTATAACACAACATACTTATTACTTTCACTTTTGCATCATTCAGTAATTTTACTTACTTCATTTTGCAACATTATTTCGATTTTAAGAAAGTATGCTTGTTCCAAAATTTAAATAAAAATTTGAGCTAGTACTCTATATTAACGTTGCATAAAAACTTGTTTACATAACAAAATGATTTCGACGTTCAAAAGTTTGAAAACAGCACGTATTAAGATCAGATGAAGAGCTACTGGGAGAAAAAGCCATAGATTACTAATATAAGCTCTAAAGAGAACCAACTACTCTACACTTAGCATTTTCATTTGCACAATTCATAAAAACTTAGCCTAAAAGTTAAGGAAGCAGCCAGATCAACATTCTGGCAGAGTCAGGATTCCCCTTGTTCTAGCCTAATCAAGACTAAACCACTTATTCTATTTTTTTTATTTTCATCATTTTTTGATTTTTTTTGTGTGCAAAGCACTTCTTTTTATTGAAAAATTTTAAAATTTTGCCAAAAACGGGGGTACTAGGGCACTAGAAGGTACAATTGTGATCAAATTCGCTAGAATTCCCCCCCCCCCCCCACACACTTAGAATTGAATATTGCCCTTAATATTCAAAGTCCCGGCTATTATGCGGACGCTTTGAACGTAAAAAGGTAACATTACTAGCTAAGTGTACGAAGGAAATCTTTTTTTCACAAAAAAGGGTTTTATAAGTTATCCCTAAATAATCGTTAGCAAAAGGATAGGATATTGGGCGGCTGGATTGAAAACAGGCGCGTCAATCATCATGATCCAAGGGAAACCTGAAAACATGAGCAAACACAACATGGCAATAACAGCAGAGGAAACTCCCCCACACTAAGTGTTAGAAAATAGAAAGAAGTCAGAAATATGGGTTGTCACCCATATGGTGCTAATGTTTTTGTTTACCGAGTCACTAGCCTGACTCGACCCCGAATTCAGTGGTTCTTGGGGAAGTAACATGTGGAATAGATAATCTCCATCGGACTTTCATTCAAGATGTTTGGATAAACATTGAAGTACGTGAAAGTTCCACACCAATGAGATATTCCCGGCTTTAAACAGTATAAACTATAAACGGTGATGTCGGGGTCAAAGATGGTATCCTCATTCCCGAATGAGTTGAGAAGAGGGGAAGTCACGGGATACGTGAAGAAAGGAAAGAAAGTCATGATAACAATCATGACAATATCTTGATCCTCAAGAGCAAGTGCAGTTGCACTAATTTGGATTTTATCGGTTAAGCTCTTTGGTTTTGAAAACATACCGGGTGGGAGGGTGGGAATTTTGTCATCAATATGCAAATTCTCATGAATGAGTGCATCTCCCCTGGGTTATGATCTTTCTTAAGATCAAAGTAATCATACTCCAGAGTTAAAAGTTCCTCGGATGAGGTTTGTAACTTTAAATTCTTATCGGGAGTCAACTTCATTGTAGAATGAGTTTCTTCATCATCGAAAGGAGACTTCACAATTTCCATATTATGAATCTCATCATTTAAGCTCATTTTGTAAAACAACTCATCCATGTGAGTTTTCTCAAAAAGTAATATACCGGGTTTGAAGATTTTATCCTCGGAGAGGAATGAGTTGGAAACATTAACCACAGTAAAATCCTCAAAAGAAAATGATTCAATCTCGGATAACAAATGATGTAGATCATTTTGCTCAAATACCCCATTGATCGGATTCTCAATTCTTGGTGGTAGAGGATCAATGTGAGTGAGTTCACCGGCGAACTCCTCGTGAAGAGAATCAATCATATGATGCAAATCGGTGAACCCTTGTTCTGATATGGACTCATCACTTTCCTCCGTCTGAATATCAAAGATTGGATTATCATAAATTAAAGTGAATTCAGATTCAAAATCAAAACAGAGGATTGGTGATAGTCGTTTTGAATGTTTTAGGAACAAGGTGATTAACATTCTCTTCTAGGCTGACGAGCTCAGAAGGTAATTCCTCCACATAATTGATGTCTCCATAAGATAAAGACTTGTCATCAGTATGTAAATCACTAAGCTCGATGTTAGGATAAGAATTGAGTGATGGATCATGATATAAAAGACTTTCAATTTCTCCTAGATTGGCTTCAAAATCAAAGAGATCATCGTCACCTCCCGGTGGAAGTGGATTGATGTGAGTGAGTTCATCGGTGAACTCCTCAAGAAGAGGATCAGCATCAGAATGTGGAAGTGATGCCTCAACATACTCAATGTCACCATAAGATGTACAATCATCGTTAGAATCGGAGAAAGTCTCAAAATGATCTTTTGAACACACAAGAGGGGAAGGAAAATCACACATATGA
Organism: Artemisia annua; assembly: GCA_014162995.1. Taxonomy (NCBI): domain Eukaryota; kingdom Viridiplantae; phylum Streptophyta; class Magnoliopsida; order Asterales; family Asteraceae; genus Artemisia; species Artemisia annua. Next base: position 45,399 of record LBNU01035142.1, read on the forward strand.
TCGAGAATTCCCTGGAACTCACATGGGATTGGGACAAGGTTCTCAACACTAGACTTTATGAATTCGTCCGATTCCTTTTTAGGAATAGTGCTAAGATGCTCGTCCCCCATACTTAGAGAGTTAGTGGGAACTTCGGGTGTGATAACAGGTAACTGAGATGGAATTTCAACTGATGAACTTAATGAAGCTTTATAAAATTAAAGAATATCAAGGGTATCTTCATCATCACTGTCATCATCATCATCGAGAAGAGCAACATTGCGAAATATGGCACGTGTTTTAGCTGCTTGTTCTTCGACAAGTAATTCTTCCATGCTTTTTTCGTTTCTAGCAGCTCGTTCTTCTGCAAGTAATTCTGCAATAGGTTTCTCACGATAGCTTTGAATGAGTGGAAATTGTGGGGGTGTGGATGTGCCAAAATCGGAAGGTTGACATAGATAATCACCATGAGGACCCCCACAATATACACAAGAAAAACTTGGTGCATTCTGAAACGATGTATTAGTCAACTCCTCCTTAATTTCTTTCAATAACTTTAGAGCCTTTAGACAAAGGTTTTGGGGAGTTTCTTGAGGAGTTGCTTGAATCATTTGGCACTATGGAGGTTGGTCTTGATACGAATAGTCGTAATTGTTACAAGGAAATGGATTCCTTGTTTGACAATAGGAGCTGAAGTGTGGACCTCCACAGTACTCACAACCGTATGGTTGTTGTGACTGGTTTTGTGAATAATATGGAATTTGATCATTTTCAAAGTTCTGATTGTCACCAGAAAACTGTTCATAGACAAATGTGTTTCTGGTTTGACACTCAAATTCTTGGTGTGGACCTCCACAAAATTCACACGAATATGTCTGTATCTCATGATGTGGGAGCTGATGGAATAATTCAGTTGTGTCATGGTAAGAATAGGGATTCTGGTTATAGACAGACCCATTTCCTGACTCTACCATGCTACAACTGGGACAATAACCACCATTATAAGGGCCACCAGACCATTGACAATCCAAATGGTGTGGATACGACATAAAAGAGAATCAAAGGGTTACAGAGGGGAAGGGATAAAGAATCAAAAAGGTAAGAGGGTAAGGGTGAATATTTTTGGAGTTTTTGAAAAACATTTTGTAAAAATAAGAAGGAAAATATTTTTGGGTTTTTTGTGTTTGTTGAAAACTGAATAAGATGTTTTTGGTAATCGATCCGTCAAACGAATTAACTTCATGATTAGTTTTGTTTTTATGAAAATAATCAAAAGGATCGTAAATATACAAAGGATGAATATTTGATGCATGCGATGTGTCGTTGCGGTTTAGCAGTTTTATGCCTACTCAACTTTTACATTTATATTTAGCCGACTTATCAATAACACACACACTTAACGAGCAGTGTACCCGGTCAGTTTGCATATAATGGTAAGCAGAGTGTCGATCACTAAGAGTGGAACGTATTATCTAATTATCCTAATCAGTATTTTAATATCTAAGTTAGCTTTATAGTCTAATCTAATGATAGGGGGTTCAGCCTGAGAGACTGCCACGGTTTGGTTATCTAATTAAACAGTAAATACTAATGAGAACAAATCAGCGAATAGCATACACGTACACAGATAGATAGTAGAGACAATAAGAAGGCCTGTCCTGATAATTAAGATAGCTTGTCACTTGTTTTATTGCTAGTTTTATATGAAGTGTATAAAATTAATCCGTACTCGTTGGCTATTATATCGGCGAGTAAACCCTTAATGGTTACTTATGAATATCCTACTCATCCAAAGACATCGGAGTGAGTAGGCGAGGAAGGAGTATGGCGGCTCAGCAGTGCTCAGCTAGACACAGAGGTAATCAATGCACTAATATAAGGAAACCAAAGACATCAAACATATAAATTTTAATCGATGGGAAAGCAATTTTAAGGCGGGCATTTGATTATTGCGTACTCACAAACTACCGGCCATCAATCCTGATGGATTCAAAGCTTACTATTACAATAAAATAAAACTACTTAATGAATTAAATACATGCAGGACCTTCTTACAGCTCTAAGATCTTCGTTTGGGGTGTGTCTTGTGTTGCTTGTTCGTCTGAATTCGTCTCCTTAGGGTTATGGTGCACACCAAATTCGTCTAGGTCTTGGGGTATTTATAGTTTCTGTCTGAGGGTCGATGCGGCGCATGTAATGATGAGATGCGGCACATTGACTTAACTTCGCGTGGGGTCCAAGCTTATTATATTCTGGAATATTCGTACACCGCCTTTAGATGCGGCGTAACTTGAATCCTTATGCGGCGCATGTCCTTCAGTTGTCTCGGATTGTTTCTGGTGAAGTCTTGATAGTGATACGCCGTATGTTAATTGTGTGATGCGGCGTATCTGGAGTAGAACGAGCTTGATCTTCTTCTTTGACTAGAGTTTCATATGCGGCGCATGGTAGAATTCCATGCGGCGCATTCTTCAAAGTCAGGCAATGGTCTTCGAATTCATCTAAGTATGATATTGCGGCGTATCTGTTGAGTGAGATACGGCGCATCTTCTGGGTTTCAGTAGACTTTTGACATCTTGTTCGTTTTGCTCCGTAATTAGTCCAAAATCGCCAAGTTTCACCTTTTACCTGTTTTTACCTGAGAATCACTAAAGTAAACATTAAAGCACCGATTCTCATACATAATAAGGTAAAACAAGTTAAATAAATAGGTTAAATGATGCTAATAAAATGTACTTATTTGAATTCATCAAATATCCCCCCACATGAACTTTACTTGTCCCCAAGTAAACCTTAAATTTAATCTTATGAAAATGTATCCTAAAATGTATTAGGATTTATTTTTAATGGTTAAGCATGTATTCGTTTTATCATAATCACACAACCAACTACTTAACGAAGTAGAAACAAAATAATTTTCTTTTAATACAAAACAATTCTAAATCGTTTAGTTGCTAGTTGTGATAAATATTCTATCATAAGCTTGATAAGTATACGCATCTCCCCCACTAAAGCCAAAGAGTAACAAGTCTAAAGCGGTAAAATGGGTTAGTAGGTTAAGGGTTGATCATTCTTTTCAATCTCTATCGATCTCATATTCCAGAAAAGGCAACAAAATCACGAATACATGATCGAATCCACGACCACGATACTCGCAATTGCTCAATTCCTTAACTCGAATAAGCTAAAGATAGGACCAAGTAATCTTCACCAATAATATTATATCAAAAAAGGCGACAAAATCAAAAATACATAGCCGAATCCACGACTACGATACTTAAGATTGCTCAAATCTATAATCTCAACAAATCAAAGGTTAGGATGAAGAATGATATAGGGTCTGGATAATATTTGAGATATAAATTGGTGTAAAATAAAAATAAACAAAACGGATAGATTAAAATCCTAAGTGTGGTTAATTACTTTCCCAACCATCCCATGAATAAGACTCATATTATTGAATAACTCTCGCTTTTGACTCATGTAACTCACGCTTTAGGCAGACACGAATTATACTCAATAAAATCTTAAACAAAGAATAACCTTATTTGGCGTTCCCGTAACGGTCAACTCCCTTTCAATCATAAATATAATATACAACAACAAATAGTGATATCTCCACTTTTACAAAACTTTACATAAGTTGGTTAAAAACAAACTTCCACCTTTTTCTTCTTTCTTTTTCTTTTCTATTTTTTCGATTTTTTCGATTTTTTTTTTTACTTGTGTAAAATTTCACAACTTTTCTATCACGATTTTTCCGGATAATTTTTCCATACTTTTCATAACTTTCAGAAAATACATGTAATAGTGAAAGTAGTAAACACACGAAAAATAAACTAAAAAAACACAATATGTACTTTCACTCCAATTGAATTGTGCAATTTTCCGACCTAACCAAAGATAATGAATTACGCACGCGAACACAGGTAATGTAAGGAAACACACTTTGCCTAAAGTAACTAACCATGGATTTCAATCTACAGGGTAGGCTAAGGTGTAAGGGTGTAACGAAACATTTTAACAAAGGTGTAAGAAACGAAAGGAATGGCTCTGAGGGTTTTTCTAGGGGTATCTTACTCTAAAAATGAGAGTAACAAAAGGGTTTATACGGGGGTTAACTAACCGGTGTAGCTAGTTAATATCACAAAACATATAAAGGTTTTTTTGGGTGTAATCCTAAAATTTTACCAAGTTAGACAAGTCACTCCAATTATATCGATAATACTCATTATGGTGGTCTCGAGTAGTATACAAGCCAAGTTCTAAAGTTTACAAGTTACCAGCACACTAAAGTTTTTGATTTTAGGCAAAAATAATGTTATGTGTGAGGCCATGTAATTTAGACTTAAACAAAAACATGCTAAAATTTTTTAAATTATGATATATTAAGTGCATTTTGAGCATATTTTGAAAAAGTTTGGACAAGTAAGTGTTCTAATTCTCCATCCCCCCACTTAAGTTAAACAACGTCCTCGTTGTTTGTTTTAAAGGATTAAAAACTGGAAAATAAAAGAATTAGAACAGAAAAACTTCCCTGATATTTGCTCGGAATGATCCTCCATTATGCGTTTGCGAGCAAAGATCAACTTTCTTGTGGATTACAACGTTAAAGCTTCATGAATGATGTATCCACAAAAAAAAAAAAAAAAAAAAAAAAAAAAAAAAAAAAAAAAAAAAAAAAAAAAAAAAAAAAAAAAGAAAGAAAAAACAGGAATCATATAATACCACCTAGACTTTTACACACCTGAGTTAAGAAGGTTCAACTTGCATAATACATTAGTAGTTAGTGAAAATAAAACCTAAAAAACATTAAAATTAAAAATCATCAGGTCAGTCGATACGCCGCATCCTATGGAAGAAGATGCGCCGTATCGAGCCTGGAATTAATACGAATCAGAATAAAAGATGTGTCGTATCCTTAAACAAGGATGCACCACATTAAATAAACTGACAGAATGTTTTAAAGAAAAATAAAAATGCAGAAAAATAAAATAATATATGACCAGTGCAGATGATACGCCGCATTCTATAGTGGAGATGCGCCGCATCTTCTGCAGGTCTGACAGACTCGACACAAAACAGAAAACAGATAAAAATTTCCGGGTTGTCTCCCGGTCAGCACCTGTCTTTATTCCTGAGTCTTTAAGTTAGACTCACGTTCAGCTCCTTAATAGCGATCATTATAGTAGTCGGAAGCGTCGCGCTCCTTTATTATTAGCCCAGTTGTGTCGACCACATCCTGCCCTTCCTTGATCTCCACTCCATGTCTTCTCAATATATGCCCAAACAAAATCCTAGCCCTTTCGGGTATAGAGGATAAAGCGATAAATGGGAGATTTTCATTACCATATAAACATAAATATCCAAGATGTGATGGTAGCTCGACAAACAAGACTTTCTTTGTTTTGTCAACAATTTTCCTACGTTTATCAATATTTTTAGAACCGCATGGTTTGTCGCTAGGATTATCACTACGCCTAGATTTAGTGCATGCGTCATCATAGTATATTTCTCATCATTAGGTTTAGTTAAATTACCTTAGATCAATGTGCTATATGCTATTATATCTTTTAGCATATATACACCTCTAATTATGCTTTTGACCGGATTTTCACATTTATAGACTAGTTTGTTATTCCCAATCTTTAATGATATTTTTCTTTTAAACACATTAATCTTAGCATGGGCAGTAGACAAGAAAGGTCTTCCGAGGATTAAAGGAATCTTAACATCCTCGGGCATATCTAGTATTATAAAGTCTACAGGGAATACAAACTTCTCGATCCTAACTAGCACATTTTCAGCAATCCCCTTAGGTCGTTTTACTTTTTGATCAGCCAATTCAATAAGCAGCTTAGTTGGTGTCAATTTTCCTAGGCCTAGGGTAGTGAATGTCTTAAAGGGCATAACACTAACACTAGCTCCTAAGTCAGCTAATGCATTATTGAAAGGCATATTATTAATTAAACAAGGTAAAGTAAAACTCCATGGATCCTTTTCTTTCTGAGGCAAGGCATGTAGATCGGTTGCAGGGTTCTCTTCTTTCATTGTAGCCTTGATCTCATCTTCAATCCTTGACTTCTCCTTGAGGAGTCTTCTAACGCTGATTGAAGAGTTAAAGAAATATTGGGGCTTCAAAACATCACCATTCTTCAATCTTCCAGGAAAAGGTATGTGATGATTCGCGGGAGCAAAGTACAAGCTCAAACCACGGGTATCGTTGTCCCAACGAGGGTTGAATATGGATCTCGTCACTCAAGATCGTGAGCTATGTGTGATGAATTGGTTAAAAAGAAGTTTTGGGTTTTGTCTATACTACAATGACAAATTAAAGTAAAGGAAAGCGGTAAAACGACATGAAATAAGAAAACAAGTAAAG
>LBNU01035142.1:56252-119997 GCA_014162995.1 Artemisia annua
TCTTGTGAAGAGATATTAACTCAAGCACGAGTGAAATAACGTTCAAAGTTACGTCTTTTTTTTTATCTTCACTACTTTATCCCTTCCGTAACACCTCACTAACTCACAATTTATAATAGCAGGTTTTTCTCATATCCAATAAAGAATTAAAAATTGTTCACAATATTAAACGAAAATGTTTTTGGTTTCTTCTTTTATTAATAAAGCAGAAAAATAAGTTAACTTTAAAAGAAAAGAGACAATAAAATAAAAATAGCTAGTAAAAGTAAAAGAAATTCGGCAGGTTTCGTGTTAGGAACTGAACCAAACACCCACTCGATAAAAGATGGAGGATTAAATAAAGTCTAATTTGACTGAAAAGAAAATAAGAAAAGAAGAGAGAACAAGACACGACTCAAAATAAACTGGATCCTAAAAGAAACGTGACACAATAAAAGACTAATGTTGTATAAAAATAATATCTACTTTTTAATAATAAAAAATAATCAACACTCGCTTATTGCTACCAAAGTCGCCTCAGATATATGTTTTGTCAACTCGCACAGATGTGCCGAATACTCGCTACTATCTATTGCCTATACTCCTAATGAGTTTGACTTTACTCGCTATGCAAGTTGCTATCTATACTCGCTATGTATTATTAGTAGTAGCTCGTAAAAAAAAAAAAAAAAAAAGAAAAAAAACTAACTCGCTCTAATACCCTAATAATGACCGTGACCAAATTCATAAAAATAAATAACATAAGACTTATAAAAAGTTGATAAAGAAAACGTAAGACACTAAGTAAGCGTCAAGAATAAGCAAACGAGCACGTTCTGGGAAACCTAATCATAAGCTGTTCTATCGACTCAACAACTACACCGCAAAGGGGGAAATAAAATTTCTAAAAACTGTAAAGATTAGAAGACTTGTAAGATAGCAATAAGTTAAAGCTATCAATACAGTAAATAAGACCATGAGAACTTAATCTTTCTACATAAAGTTTACCTAAGCAGAAATACGCTAAGCTACACTAACCGCTAACTATCTGAATATTACAAAGATGAGGCTACAAGTCGATATTGTATAAGCTTAGCGTTTACAGGAGTTCTGCTTTCGTCTACGCTTTGCCCGGAGACTTTCAACTCACGAAGTACATCAAACTACATTACAAGTCTCTAAATGTACTTAAACTTAAATGTGAACGCGTGTAACTGTTCGAGGCTGTGTTGACGGTATTCTAAAGTCTTCAAGTTAAAAGTGATTCTGTTGCTCGAAATTATGAAGGCTTTAGGGTAATAATTAGCTTGAACTTCGATTAGCATCTCTCTTTTCTCGAGCTTAGGATCAACCCTTGCATCACGGCTTCTGAGAAAGTTCAGTGACTGGCTTTCTAGACACTTTTGCAATCTCGTCTCGTAGCTTTTGTTGATTTTGGCCCGTTTTATTGCAGATACCGTCCTGCACCACTCACAACAAAAAAGATATCTTGGTGAGTTTTTGGTCTATAATCCTTACAAATAAGTCAAACATAGTTAAATCAATAGCCATACCAGTATGTTAGGCATACTCTCATAGTAGTAATCGCCTTGACATGATCTCTTGGATTAATTTAAGTTGAGCCAGTTAGACTTCCATATCCCCTTTCTTGAAGCACCTTACCCATTTGACCTATTTGTTGTTCCAATGCTTTGATCGAAGCTCCTTGGTTTCGTGTCATAGTATCCGTTGAGGCTCGGATTTCTTTGATCATAGCAGTGTTTTCTTCATGTCTTTTAGCAGCATCGGCGATGATTTGCTTTAGAGTTTCATCTAAAGTCTGCCTTCTCTCTTGATACGAGGGATTTCCATTATACTTCTGATAAAATCCGGAGCAGCTTCCCTAAACTTCCCTGAAGTTTGGAATGGTTGTCCAAATTGTGTGTAGTACGCTTCTTCAAAAGTCTCACTTTCATTCCTTGTAGGGCAATCCTTAGTGTAGTGAGGTCCTTCGCATTTTTCACATCCAACTTGGGCAACATACACTTTCTCATCTCTTGTCTTCATATCTCTATGATTGAGTCTGAAACAGTCAACAAAAGTCAACCAAAGAATTGGTCAACTAAAGTCAACTATAAAAGGCTCAATGCACCAAGGAGAGTATAGGAGTTCTTCCCGGGTCGTTTTATGTCCCGACGAAGCGTGAAATTGTGTTTTAAACGATTCGAGATCAAGTGATTATGAAACGATAATGGGAAAGTGAGATTTGATGGAATTAAACTATGAAATTATAAATGAAAAATGATAAATAAACACTACAAACAATTACTGTAATATGCGTGGGGGCCACCACAGGTAACACAGACTTCCATTTTTTAAACTTCAGCAGGAGAAGAAGTTTGTGGAAAAGAGACTTTCTTTTGGTTGGAGAGAACCAAAGCTTGAATGGCTTCCGTGAGTTTGTCAATCTTGGCATCGGTGCTAGATTGACTCACGGGCGATGAGGAAGAAGGACCAACACTCACTTGTGAAACAACCGGTTTGCTTCGTGTAGTGCGGACCTTAGATTTGTTCTCGATGATCGCTAAAGCTTCTTTTGTTGTTTTACTCAGGAAATTACCTCCCGCGGAGGCATTAAGAGAATCCTGATCAGCTTGGCTCACACCATTGTAGAAAGTATCGAGTTGCATCAACTCAGAAAAACCATGGTGAGGACATTTGCGAAGCAATTCCTTAAAACGATCCCACGACTCACTAAATGATTCATCAAATTTCTGAGTGAACTTGATGATCTCATTTTTAAGACTCGTGGTCTTGGAAGGAGGATAGAATTCATTCACAAATTTCTTGACTAAATCCTCCCATGTTTCGATAGAATGAGGGGGTTGTTTTTCAAGCCAAACCCGGGCTTGCCCCTCAAGGGAGAATGGAAAGAGAAGAAGTTTTATTGCTTCAGATGGGACATTCTTGTATTTGATGGTAGATGTAATCTTGTTAAACCATCGAATATGAGCATGAGGATCGTCCCGCTCAAAACCAAAGAATTGACTCTGGGTCACAAGATTCAGTAACCCGGTCTTGAGCTCAAAATTATCAGCCACGATGGCTGGAACAACAATGGCATCTCCGTACCCATCGATGGGTGCCTGGAGAAGCTCACTCATAGGAAGGTCTGCCATGATGACAGGACGAGAAGAGACAGTACGAATCTCGGATTCGACTGCGGGTGCAGAACGTCTACGTCGTCTTCGAGGAATCTTAACAAGCTCACGAAATGGGCTCGTAGACCTAGAAGAACGAGTGCGCATGCACTGGAAAAACGAAACCAATTACCAAAGAAAACTTGAAATCTTTTTATTTATTTAACTTTTTCTTTTGTTTTCTTTCTTTTAGTTAACCGATACACCAACCGAAACCTTTTTGCTATAAAAGCTAATCGGGCAACGATTGACTCACGATCATTTTTCTTTTGTTATTATTTGGGAATGGTTTACAACCGCCCTCCTTCAACGGAAGACGGAGGATGTATATTATTTTTTTGGAATTTTTGTTGAATACTTGGTGACAAGTATTCTTTTTCTTTTTCTTATATATATATTAGAAACAAAGAGAAAATATTTTTGTGTTTTTTATGTTTTTGAAAGATGAAAATACGATATATGGTAAATATACAATGGATAGATGATATACACAAGTTGTGTTTCAAAAACACGATACTGCAAAACGTTCAAGACACGCGACACGCTTCCCCGGCAGCGGCGCCAAATTTTGATTGAGTCTGAAACAGTCAACAAAAGTCAACCAAAGAATTGGTCAACTAAAGTCAACTATAAAAGGCTCAATGCACCAAGGAGAGTATAGGAGTTCTTCCCGGGTCGTTTTATGTCCCGACGAAGCGTGAAATTGTGTTTTAAACGATTCGAGATCAAGTGATTATGAAACGATAATGGGAAAGTGAGATTTGATGGAATTAAACTATGAAATTATAAATGAAAAATGATAAATAAACACTACAAACAATTAATGGAAAGATAGAAACGTTTACAAATCTAGAAATGTACGTTTGCGTTTAATTAAACGTCTACGTACGAAAATAAAAGTGAAAATGGAAATCTACAAACACCTAGATGATGAAAAACATATTTTTACAACCTAAATGATAAAAGAAAATTTTAAGAAAAAGAAAAATATTTTTTTAGACTTTTTAATTATTTAATATTAATTAATTACTAATTACTAATTAAGCTAATTTAAATTAAAATAAATACTAAACTAATTTAGAAAATTACCAAACTATTTTCTAAAAATTCTAAATGATTTATAAAACCTAGAAAAATTATAAAAAAGGTGCTAGAGATTTAAATTAAACAGTAATGGATTTTCCTTTTGGTTTTTCAATTAAAACTAATTTAACTAATATTAATTATTATAAATACTAAATGAAAAGATAAAATTCTAAGAAAATTACTAGAAATACTTTAATATAAAAGAAAATTAAGGAAAATATAAAAATGCAAATTACTTAATAAAAAGCTAAAAAGGAAAATTAAAAAGATAACTAAAATTAAATAGAAACTATCACTTAATTTTAAATTGGATTTTCTGATTTTTTTTTTTCTAAACTATTTTATAACTAAAAACAAACGACTTTTACAAAAACAAAACCTTTGGGAATCACAGATAAGCACTACAAGTGCTTATTGCCTTGACAGTTGACTTTGGTCAAACTGTCAAGCTATAAGCTTCAAATAAGCTAGCTATGGGCCCACAATGGTAAATTCCAATGAAAACAAGTTAAATGAATGGAACTAAGCTAAAACAAACCAAATAAAACCCCTGAATAAGCAATTAAGCTCAAATAAGCAATTTGAATTCTTACTTGAGCACTGAAAATGGGACAAAGTATAGGGGTGATTTCAAGTGGGGTCCACAGGGCTAGAAACTCAAACAAAGGGTGAAATGAGTAATAAGCTAGGTGGTGAGCTTGTAGAAACAAGAATCACTCACTGGGTCCCACTGATAAGCTCACAAAGGGCTTGTGAATGTGCTTATCTACACTGACTTCCAGTGTATGCAGAGAATAGAACAAAAAGAAAAAGGGTAGCAGCCCTAGGAAAAGGGCTTGAAAAAGCTTAAAGCTGGTTGGAACTTGAAGTGTGGTAGCTAGGCTACACTAAGAACCAAGTTTCACAAGCTTAAGCTCAAAAATGAGCTTATGATTTAGCTTGTAAAAGTGTCACCTACACTGATGACTCAGTGTAGGATGTTGTTTGAACAAATGATAAGAAGCAGATAAGCAATACAAATAAGCATTCCATGAGACACCAAAGCTCATACAACAAATACACCAGTAAGACTTCTCAAAACACCAAAAATTACAATCTAACAAGCAACTAAGAACAATTTAAGAGCTTATGAAAACAACTGAGAATCTGGATACAGGGCAACCTTTATTGAAAAATGCTAAGTTCTAAGGACCAAATAAGCAGTTTACAAGCAAACCAAAAATTATAAAAATTACTACCAACAAGCTGAGCAACAAAATTATCAATCCCTAAGAACACAAGTTTCAAATCAAAAGATCAAACCCTACACAAAATTCCACATTTTATTCAAAAACTGCATAAGTGATATTTTTGACTTTTTTATTTTCAAGCTCAGTTGACTTTTTTGAGGTTTGATCTAGGTTTATTGAATGATTGTGGTGTTCTAAGTTACAATGGAATGAAATTAAGCCATACCAACAACTTCTGCAAAGATTTGAGTTACCAAGATTCCTAAAAACCTAACAGTTAAACTGCAAATTGAGATTGTGTATGATTTTGACTTTTTTTGCAAACAAGGGTTGGATTTTATTACTCTTATGGACTAATGAGAGCTAAAATAACATGTAGAAACTAAAAACACCAACCATAGTTCACTGGAACCCAATGAACTCAGCTAAACCAAACACACCTTATGCTAACTGATTTTGTGATTTTCAAAACAATATAAGGATTTAAGCCATGAAACTGATGCACAAGGTTAAGAAATGATGTAATAAGCTGAATTTAACACATCAACAACAATAATAACAGCAAAATCACCAGGATCACTATTCTACTTAAAATGGCAGTTAAGTCAAAAAGTTGAGCACAAGAAGATACAATGAACAAACACTAAATTTAAGCAATAAGTTCACTAAAGATCACTAATTAAACACAGAATCATATAATCAAGTACTAATGACACCTCTACAGTGAAAGACTAAATTGAGTGAAAATGCTTAAAAATGATACCAAGCCAAAAAAACCATGAACAAGGCCAAACAACATTCCTATAGGCTCCCCACAGAACCACTAACCATGGCCATCCACAATTCACCATGCTCCAGCTATCTTCTTCATAAACCTGCAACTTTTTATTTTTTCTTTATTTTTCNATGCCACATATGGCTTTTACAACTACTACTTATACTAGAAAAATGAAAAAGACAAGCTTCTGCCACGTGTAAGCTTCCTGGAGCAAATTAGCAGTCCCACAAGCTTCCTTGACCAACCTTGACTAAATCCCATTCGTTGGATTGAAGTCCCAGTGATCTAGCCATAGAAATGGATTTGGCGCCAAAAGTCTTATAACGGTCAAATGGGTTGGTGAGGTTATTAATTACTTGGGGTGGGTTGGTGAGACATAAGGGAGGCTATGGAGGTGGGGAGGCAAGTGGGAGAGATGGGGAAGGAGGAAAAGTACCCTGGAAACCAGGGATTTGGTTGGGAGGGAAGATGGTCAAAGGTTTGACCGGGGGTGATTTAAACGGGGGGAGTTATATTTAAGGGTTAGTGGGCTGGGTTGTGGTATTGGGCCAGGGAAAGTGGATTGGGGTGGAATGGGTTGGATTTGGGGTGTAAGTAATAAAAAGGGTTCGTTTGATTTAGCTTATAACACAAGGACCAAATGTGCAATTTTCCAAAAGATGAAGGACTGAAATTGCACATTTCCCAAAGTAACCATGAGGACCACACTTGCCAACTTCCAATAGAACAAGGACCAAAATTGCCATTTTTCCATTTTTAAATACCCAAGGACCATTTTTGACAATTTCTCAAAGTACAGGGACCTTTTCTGCCATTCACCCAAAAATTCATTCAAGNAGAACTGGCAATTGAATTGAAAGATGAGCTTAGATAGTATGCTGATACCTTTGACGTTTTTCCAATGACAAACACACACCAAAAAGGTAGTGGACGACTAATAACTCATAGCATATCCTAAGGCCTCCCTCAAATGAAACACTAAGACCCCAGATAGGCCATAAATAACAACATAATGTATCACAATGCCTCCAGCAATACTAAAAATTCACCATCTACCCATAGTTCACTGGAAACCCAAATTAAGCAATCTTTTTCAGGTCTTAATATCCTTATTTTGCAAAGATTCATTTGTGTAATATTGTTTTTGATCTTTTGAGATCTAACAATCTTGATTTTGTGATTTTCGAGATAACTCAAGTGTATTCATAAGTACTGATTTAATAAGCTTAATACTAGCCATGAAGGAGCACTCTTGAATGTCACATAGGCCTCTAAAAGAAAGTGGATGTTACAAAAGAAAAACATAGTCTTGCAAATTACCCACTATACGCACCATCAACAACAATAAAGCCAGGAAAATCAACCCAGGATCACTATTCTAATTAAAAATGGCGTTTACAGAGTTTGAGAACCTATTATGAGAACTAGTTTGTGAAGGCACTGCATAAAAGATTTAAAGGAACTTGAGATATAAAATAAAGAAGAAAAACTACATCTCATTAATGAATTTTGATAAATGAATACATAATAGCCCAAATAAGTGACTAACTAAAAGAAAAATTACACTATCGACGAATAAACAACAGAATTAAACTTACATAGTAATCAATACCTTGTACACATATTGGTCGTATATCTATCTCAACTCTAACTGTGAACATTGAACTAAATTACTGAAGAATGAAAATGACTTAGTCAAAAGAGCATTAGCCATACAGCGCCCAAAAACCACGAACTATGATGGACCAAGCTCAATACATGGATCCTAATATTAGCTCGCAGTCCACCACCACAACATATTATCCATTCTATATCTGAGAACCAATGAGGCTCTATCACCAGCCCGAATTGGATCTAGGAGGTTCCAATCAACATATGCTGCCAGCTTAATACTTTGTCTCTTTCAATAAACTCTGCATATCTTTTGTTATTCTGCTATAGTCAGTTTTTAAATTTATTCTTGAACTGCTCTATATTGGTGTGGATGGTTTTACTCTTTTGAGAGCCGCTAGGACCGGGAATTAAATGTTGGGTGGTATTATTATGAAGGTTGGGTGTTTCCTAATAGCCTTTATATGGAATAAAGACGAGCTCACTGTAGAGGTGGAGGAGCATGTCATAGTGTGGGTGAGAGCGCATATGGAGGGAGGGTGGTGATCACAAGTGAACACTACTGCGGTATTATACAGAAACGAAGCGTACAGGCAGTGATATTGGGGAATTTTGAAAGAGACTATTAAGGAGAATACGGCGCATCAAAAACAAAGTGTTTACCGTACGGAAGCTTGAGAGAGATTTAAACATTTAAACGAAGAAGAAAACTGTTACTATATGATTTATTAATACTGAGAGGTTAGAGCGAATTGGGGAGCTGGGTTGTGGTAAAATTGCCCAGGGAAAGTAGATTGGGGGGAATGGGTTTGGGATTTGGGGTGTAAGTAATAAAAAGGGTCCGTTTGATTAGCTTTACACAAAGGACCAATGTGCAATTTTCCAAAAGATGAAGGACTGAAATTGCACATTCCCAAAAGTAAAAACCATGAAGGACCACACTGCCAACTTCCAATAGAACAAGGACCAAAATTGCCTTTTTTTCGCATTTTTAAATGACCCAAGGACCATTTTTGGACCAAATTTCTCAAAGTAACAGGGACCTGTTTTGGCCATTTTTCACCCATCACCAAAAATTCAATTCATTCAATGGCAATTTTGATAACTTAAAAACATTACATAGGACACCTGATGATAAAACTCCACATTTATAACTCTAGGGACTATTTTTGCCAATTTTTGAAGAGTTTGGGGGATAAAACTGCCATGAATTCTGCAAACTTTGCTTATTTTCATTTGTTTTTTTGGAACATTTTGCATTTAAGACAGCATAAAACACGATTCCTTGGATATTTCCATCATTTGATCGTTTTTGGTTGTTTCAGATGTTTTGGTTTTCAGATTTTGACCAAAAAATGGATTTGAGTGTTTGAGCACTCATCACTCTACTAATTTTATCCAATTGAGCTTGAATTGCAGCATACCCGTCAAAATTAACGCTGCTCTTAGTTCTAGTAGAGGTCCCATCGTGCCATTTTTGAGAATGATCAGCAGCTTCTTGGATGGCTTTTCTAGCATCGGCTGCACTCATTTGTGGCACATCTCCCTTAGCATCCAAGATTTGCCTAGTGGGCACATCCAATCCTTGATAGAACAGTATTATCTCCTGCATTTTGGTTAGATAGTGTTGAGGACATCTTGCCAGTAAATCTTTGAAGCGCTCCCAAGCCTGATAGAGAGTCTCATCGGGCTCTTGCTTGTAACTGTTGATGGCATCCATCTTTTTAGCAGTCCTAGCAGGTGGACAATATCTTTTCAGGAATTTGCTCTTCAGATCTTCCCATGTTGTGATTGAATTAGCAGGTTCATTCTTTAGACACTTATTAGCAGCTCCTTTAAGTGAAAGTGGGAAGATTCGAAGCATAAGTTGGTCATCAGAGACTCCTTCTGTAGTAAACAAATCTGCGATCTCGAGGACTTTATCTAAATGTTCATTAGCATCTTCATTATCTGTCCCACTGAAAGCATTTTCTCTTAGCTCCTTGAGAAACTGACCCTTTAATTCAAACTTTGACTTGTCATCAAACTTTGGTCTAGCAACTCCTGAACTGTAGTCAGTACGGGTTTTGTTCATGTATTCCTCCATGGTAGTGTTTTCCGTCATTGTTTCTGTTTCTTCTTCCTCCTCTTGTTCAGAAAAATATTCAAGCTCGAACAAGCTTGAAACTTCAACGCTTCTTGTGCTGAAAAGCTTCCTTAGTGAATGTAGGGCTCGTTCAGGATCTTCGAAAGGTGTAATTAAGTTCTTAGTTGAACTTCTGGTCATGCACTTCCTGAAATCATCACAAAAGCATCAGTAGGGTATATTCAAGAAAGTATTATGTCAGAAAATTAACAACGAAATAGGAATACGAAAAATAAAAGTTGCTGATATCTGCAGACGATGCGTCGTATCCTTGAAAAATGATACGCCGTATCTTATTACGTTAAAATTAAATCAGACTTTTATTTTTGAAAATAGATACGCCGCTTTTAAATTAGAATGCGCCGTACCTGTCAGTTATCAAAAATCAATTATATTTATAAAAATTAAATGCGCCGTATTAGCATAGCTAATGCGCCGTATTTTCGTTACGATTCAAAATACAAGATTTTTGATTTAGTAGATGCGCCATATCGATAAAATTCGATGCGTCGCTTCTGTTTAATAATTCGAAAACTGTTTTTAATTTTAAATATTAAATACGCCGTATCTGTTAAAACAGATGCGTCGTATGACATTAGGGTTTCGAAAAATTCTTTATTAAAAACAGAATATGCCGTATCTTGGGGAAAGATACGTCGCGCTCGAGTTATTAAACGCGTTGTATTTTATAAAATTAAAACGCAATACGCCGCATCCGATAAACAGATGCGCCGTATCGTTTGTATCTGCACAGTACAACGTCAGTAGGTACTAAGAAAGTAAATAAAATAAAAATAAAATAAAATAAAAAGAAAGTTACAGAAAATTAAACACACAAAAACAGTAAATATGCAAATTATACAATGAATGCAAATTATCTAATATACAACAAGTTAGGGGTTAGTGTCTAAAAACCTAATAATAATAATAATAATAATAATAATAATAATAATAATAATAATAATAATAATAATAATAATAATAATAATAATAATAATAATAATAATAATAATAATAATAATAATAATAATAATAATAATAATAATAATAATAATAATAATAATAATAATAATAAAAATTAAAATACTAATCAATTTAACAGATAATAACAATTCACTCCCCGGCAACGGCGCCAAAAACTTGATGTGAGCGTGATGTGTCGTTGCGGTTTAGCAATTTAATGCCTACTCAAGTTTTACATTTATATTTAGCCGACTTATCAATAACACACACACTTAACGAGAAGTGTACCCGGTCAGTTTGCATATAATGGTAAGCAGAGTGTCGATCACTAAGAGTGGAACGTATTATCTAATTATCCTAATCAGTATTTTAATATCTAAGTTAGCTTTACAGTCTAATCTAATGATAGGGGGTTCAGCCTGAGAGACTGCCACGGTTTGGTTATCTAATTAAACAGTAAATACTAATGAGAACAAATCAGCGAATAGCATACACGTACACAGATAGATAGTAGAGACAATAAGAAGGCCTGTCCTGATAATTAAGATAGCTTGTCACTTGTTTTATTGCTAGTTTTATATGAAGTGTATAAAATTAATCCGTACTCGTTGGCTATTATATCGGCGAGTAAACCCTTAATGATTACTTATGAATATCCTACTCATCCAAAGACATCGGAGTGAGTAGGCGAGGAAGGAGTATGGCGGCTCAGCAGTGCTCAGCTAGACACAGAGGTAATCAATGCACTAATATAAGGAAACCAAAGACATCAAACATATAAACTTTAATCGATGGGAAAGCAATTTTAAGGCGGGCATTTGATTATTGCGTACTCACAAACTACCGGCCATCAATCCTGATGGATTCAAAGCTTACTATTACAATAAAACAAAACTACTTAATGAATTAAATACATGCAGGACCTTCTTACAGCTCTAAGATCTTCGTTTGGGGTGTGTCTTGTGTTGCTTGTTCGTCTGAATTCGTCTCCTTAGGGTTATGGTGCACACAAAATTCGTCTAGGTCTTGGGGTATTTATAGTTTCTGTCTGAGGGTTCGATGCGGCGCATGTAATGATGAGATGCGGCGCATTGACTTAACTTCGCGTGGGGTCCAAGCTTATTATATTCTGGAATATTCGTACACCGCCTTTAGATGCGGCGTAACTTGAATCTTTATGCGGCGCATGTCCTTCAGTTGTCTTGGATTGTTTCTGGTGAAGTCTTGATAGTGATACGCCGTATGTTAATTCTGTGATGCGGCGTATCTGGAGTAGAACAAGCTTGATCTTCTTCTTTGACTAGAGTTTCATATGCGGCGCATGGTAGAATTCCATGCGGCGCATTCTTCAAAGTCAGGCAATGGTCTTCGAATTCATCTAAGTATGATATTGCGGCGTATCTGTTGAGTGAGATACGGCGCATCTTCTAGGTTTCAGTAGACTTTTGACATCTTGTTCGTTTTGCTCCGTAATTAGTCCAAAATCGCCAAGTTTCACCTTTTACCCGTTTTTACCTGAGAATCACTAAAGTAAACATTAAAGCACCGATTCTCATACATAATAAGGTAAAACAAGTTAAATAAAAATAGGATAAATGATGCTAATAAAATGTACTTATTTGAGTTCATCAAATATTCAGAATCACTAATCTGCAAATTCGTTTTACGCAGCACACCTCCCCGGCAGCGGCGCCAAAATTTGACTGGCTCCAAACGGTCAGTCCAAAATCAACTACGGATGTGGTCAAGATGGTCAAACGGCTTGGGCCAATTCTCCCTGGAGTATAGTGTTTCCCCGGGTCGTTAAGTCCCAACGAGGTGTGAAATTGTATTAAAACGAATCTGTGATCGGCTGAAATTGAATGGAAAAGGGATATGAATGATAAAACTAAGGAAATATAAAAGAAAATAGCTTAAACAAGCGACATCAACAATTACTAAAAACCAAATTACTAAAAACGTTTACAAGCTTAAATACGTACGTTTAAAATAACGTAAACGTACGAAATAAAAAGTGAAGTGTGAGCTATAAAAATCCTACGGATATGAAAATTATATTTCTACAATCCTAATGACAAAAGAAAATTTTTAGAAAAAGAAAATATTGTTTTTGACTTTTTAATTAATTATTATTAATTAATAACTATTTTTAAATATTTAAAATATATTAAAATGCAATTTAATATGAATTTAAGCTAGAAAAATGAAAATTTAATTTTGAAAATTCTAAAATAACCTAAAACAAATTTTAAAACTGAAAATATATTTTTTTGGCTTTTTATGAATTTTTATGAATTAAAAATGATTTTAAAAGACTTAAAAACTAATTTTAATATAATAAATACTAAAGAAGCTTAGAAAAATATGAAATTTTGCAGATAATTCTAAAAATAAATTATAAACCTAGGAAAAATAGGATCAACTGAAAAAGAACCCAAAATAAGCAGTATGGGCTAAAAGCAATTGCAAATAAGAACTTATAAATAAGCACTTAGCACAAAAAACTACCAACAGCTCAAGAACAGTTTAAATAACTAATGTAAGCTTAAAACAACTAAACACAACCAAATAGGCACTCAGAATAAGCACAAACAAGCAATTCCAACTCCAAGGATCAAACAGGCCTTAGGGCTGATTTGCAGGCTAAAATAAGCTAAGGGCAAAGGTTCCAAAGCCCAAAATAAGCTTGGAACCAACAAGCCAGCTATGAGAGCTTCTCAAAAAACCAAGAGGCTTAGGCTGGGTCCCATAGATAAGCCAAATAAGGACTTATGAATGTGGCTTGTTGCACACTGATGAGGTGATCAATAAGTGAATGCTTATAAGCTTAAAAGCTCAATCCAATCCTACACAAGCTAAAATCTATTCTATCACAATCAAACAAGCTCATAACTAACACCAATGAAAGCTTAATCTAGCTGGAAGCTTAGATTCAACAAGCTTATGTATGCTAATAAGGTAAGCATACATTGTCTTGAAGGGGCAGTTTCAATGGGTCAAAATAAGCAAATAAATAAGCTACTAAGACCAAACAAATGAAGGATCATACAAGCTACACTACTATCTTCACAAAACAGCAAGAATTAAGCAAATTGCTCAATAAATGAGCAATATATGGGTCCTAGAAAATGGGTCAGTGGGGTACAAGCCTGGGTGCAGGGGAGGCAAATGGTTACACAAGCAACTTTGAATGAGCTTTTCAATAAGCAAATAAGTTCCAAATCCAAATTTTCTTCTTGATTCTCATGCACAGGCAACCAAAGAACACTAAACAACAAGAGTTATCTATTTCTAACTTTTAATGAACCCTACACTTGATTTAGAAAACTTGTCCATTTCACAAGATTTAACATTTTGACCTTTTCTCTTTTTGCAAAAGTTTGAATTTATTGAGATTTGATTGGTTCCTACTTACTGAAAAGGTAATTATAAGCAATAATGAGATGATAAGAACCTATGCTAACAACTATGTAACTGATTTGAGTGATCAAGGAACCTAAATTCCTTGACAGTGAACTAATATGAAGATTTTAACTAAGATTTGACTTTTTATCTAAAAGACCATGGGATTTTATGACTTAAGTGACCTAATGGAACCTAAAGTAGCATGTTACAACAAAAAACAACAAAATCACACAATGGATCACAGAGATCAGCAAATCCAAACAACCCTTTAGAAATTTTCTGAAATCAAGTTTTTGCAACCCTAAAAAGATAAGAAAAATTCTAAAAATTAAGATAAAAATACCACTAAGTAAACAATATATAAGAGTACATTATCCCAAAAAAGTTTATAAAACTTATAAATAAGCTATTTTAGAAATTACTTACTTATTATTAATTAAAAGCTAATTAAACTAATTTAATTATAAAAAATAGCAAATGAACAGCAATAATTATGAAACTTTTTCTAAAAATACTTTATCATTATAGAAACCTAGGAAAAAAATAAAAAGATGCTAGAGATTAAAAATAAACATTAATGGATTTTATTTTTGATTTTTTAATTAAAACTAATTAAACTAATATTAATTATTAAAAATACTAAATGAAAATAGAAAATTATGAAACTTTTTATACAAATACTATAAGGTGACAAGAACCTAGGAAAAATATAAAAACATGCAAGTGCTTAATGAAAAAGTAGGGAAATAAGCCAAAATGGCTTAAATAGAAGCTATCACTATTTTTAATTTGTTGATTTTCTGATTTTTTTTCTTTTACAAAACTATTTTAGCACTGATTTTAAGCAACTTTTGTGAAAACAACTTTTCTAGAACTAAAAAAGAAGCTTTGTGCAAGCTTATAAGCTCAACAGTGAGCTTATATGGTTCGAAATGAGATTTTTAGATAACAAAAGCTAATTAATAAGCTACTTGAGTGAAAATGAGATGGAAATTTACCGAGACAAGTGTATGTAAGCAGAAACTAACAAATAAGCACACATGACCAACAAGCAAACTAAAATAAGCACTTTCAAATAAACACAAACCAAACAGGCCTTAGGGGCTTGATTGCAGGCCAAAATAAGCTATGAGAACAAGCTCTAGAGACCAAATTGAGGATGGAACCAACAAGTCCACACAGTGGGCTTTCCAAAAAGCTCACAAGCTCAGGAAATGCTTAAGTGAGGAGCAAGTTAGAGGCATGTGAAAAGGGCACAATACACTGAATGGGTTCAATGTACACTGACCCAAAAAGAAGGCAAATAACTAAGTGCCAATTAAGCTCCAAAGTACACAACAAGCTCGGAATCTAGCCATGGCATATAAACAAGCTCAAATTACCAGTATAACAAGCTAGCAACAACAAATAAGCTCACTAGATCAATTTAGCAAAGTTGCATACCCAAGTTTCAAACACAATGATCAGTCAACTAGGTGGCTAAAATAAGCAGTGCAAATCAGCAATTCAGGGCTCAACTAGCATAAGCACAAAGAGATTGGACAATAAGCTATCTAAAACAACAAAAAACTTAAGCTAAAACACACTGATGAACAAGCTATGTTCAAAAGAAAATTAGTTTTATGTCACTTTGCTGTCAAACGACTTTTGCATCCCGAAAAAGGGCTTAAGACCTTGGGGAAAAAATCTAAAAATTAAAATAAAAATACCACTAAGTCAACAATATATCATAGTACATTACCCCAAAATTTTACAAGATTTGGTTGAAAATTGAGGAAATGAAAATTCAAAAACTTTTTCTGCTGTTTGGCACTTTTTTTGACTTTTTGAGTTTTCTTAACTAAGTTGACTTTCTTGAGATTAGATCTGATTCTATAGACTGAATAGGTAATAATAAGGTATATTAAGATGATTTTAAGCAACCTTAATAACCTATGAGCTAATATGACAGATATTGAAACCTAAATTCTTAATAGTGTATGAAAAAGAGAAATTAAACATGCATTTTGACTTTTCTTCAAAGAGTAACTGGTTTTTATGCATTCACTGAACTAATAAAACCTAATGAAACATGTTTTAACCAAAAACAACAACAAAAATACTCTGGAACTCAGAGATTACCCTTGATCCAAACACTGCCTAAGACTTAACTGATTAGAGTTTTACAAAAGATTTGTATGTTTAAAGCTTCAATACTGATTCACATGCACTTCTTATGATGTTAAAAGTCATTTGAACCACAAATATACCAATCTTAACAACACATGATCAAAAGAACAGATTATGCTAATATATGACCAAAATATGAAAATCAAGGAATATGGAAACTAGCATGCAAGATATCATAAATAGGCAACATTTTAACTCAACTACACAAAATAAGTATAAAATCACAGAATTAAGCAGAGATTGAGTAATGCTACAGAAAAATAAAAAGAACTTGAGAAATTTGCTCACAAATGGATCCTGTGAGCATCCAAATCTAAGAACCAAGAACCAACACCTGTCCTAACCCCTCCCCTGAGGCTTCTAAAACCATGGCAATCCAATATCCACCATGCTCCTTGCTTCTTCTTTTTTATTTTCTGATTTTTGATTTTCACTAATTTTTTAAGTATTTTTTAGATATTCAACTAAACTGGTTTTTTATACTTTGTAACCTTTTAAAAACTTATGAGTGAGCTTATATTAGCTTATTGGAACTTTGAAACAACCTTTAACAAGCTTAAGGACAATATGAAAATTTCATGAAAATTGAGGATAAACTGAATTTAGTAAAGAGACTTGAAAATCGAGGACCCAAATTGCCAATTTTGAAACTTAAGGGGCCATTTTCACCAATTCTTGAAAACTTTATTCCAAGGGTCAGAAATGTTATTCCTTGATTCCTGGGGGACTGTTGTTGACTTTTCTTCATAATAAATCTTCCAGGGTTCTTACAATTCTTGAAACTTGAGGGACTGATTTTGCCATTTCTGCAAACTTTGCTTATTTTTCGTCTGTTTTCAATCCTTTTGTACCTGAAACACATAAAAACACAATCCAAGGATATTTGCAGTATTATAAGGCATATCTGTGTGTTTTCAGCTGTTTTTGTAGTTCAATGGGACAAAAATGATGAGTATTTACACATTCATCAAACAACATAAAGAATCATATAAGAAAACTTCATCAAAAAACCCATATCGAATAATATGCATGTAACAAAACACATAACATGGATACATTTAAAAAATCATTGTTATGTGTCTGACCTTTAGAGGTGGAAGTTTTTTTTAGATCTTGTGGCCTGCTGCTGAATTCGAATGAAGCGATGCTGAAATATATAAAACAGAAAACAAAATTGCATGAAACAATTGCAAACAATAAAACATCATGAACAAAACCAAATCCTACGAATGTGCCTAACCTTTAGACGCCATTGCTCCTGGAATGGCTGCTTTCCGTTGCCCTAGTTAGAATGTGGATCGATACAGACGTTGGGGGAGTATTTATAATATCACGTTAGGGTTTGGGATAAACTATATATGGTAGAGATCGTGTCACGATACAACTCTTCAAAATAGGAAACCGAATATCTTGGAGTCGACTTAAGGACCAATCTGCCAACTAATAGAAGTTAGGGTTCCATGTGGCGACATAATCCTCATCAACCAATCGTTGATTTTAAAGATGCCATGTCATCGATTAGGTCATCATTATGACACTTTTGTTTATATATATATATATATATATATATATATATATATATATATATATATATATATATATATATATATATATATATATATATATATATATATATATATATATATATATATATTATATAATACTTGACAAAAACTATATCTATGAAGATGCATTTAAAACTCAATGCATTTATATATTAATCATGCTATCTTATAAAGCATTTAGGCCTTCTAAAAAAAGAAATACTTAAAATTAAGCATTACAAGTTCTTAAGCTAAAAGTACAACAAATTAAAACACATTTTCTAACATTAAATGCAATTACAAGTTCTTAAGCTTAAAATACAACTAATTAAAACACATTTTGTAACATTAAATACAATCTTTAAATAGAAATACTTAAAATTCAATATTACAAATTATATATATACTAAAACCCAAGAGGTTAATTTGTTCCAAATTGCGCGCTTCAAAATGTTGTAAAGAACAGTTGACTGAACAGTAACCCGGGCTTCAAAGTAGTTGTACCCTACAGTACACAGACAGGGACACAAATATCTATCTCTTTCACTCTCTCTAGAAATTTCATTAACACCAAAGACCTTGATCCAGCACCGCCTCATCATCTCCACCATATAATCTAAAACCCAGTTTTTCCCCATTGATAACTCATATTCCAGAACCCTCTTCTCCCCCTCCCACACACACACACTACCCTAAACAAAAAATTAAATTGCAAATTCCAAACACTACACTGAAGCACAACCAATATTCTAGCCTCATGAGATCATGTCAACGCTCCTCTCATCAAACCCAGATACAAAACCAAACGCCTCTCACAAAATCAATTAAAAAGTTGAAGATCTATTGATGTCATTGGAAATCAAGACGATTGTTGTAAGTGTTTTTAGCTCTTAATCTTTGTGATTTTTTTTTTACATTCAATTTTTCATATTTATAAAGATTGATAGTTGAGCTTTTCATTAATTTTTTTTCTTCCCCTTTTTTTTCCGATTTTTAGGAGATACGGTTCCCAAATTTGTTAATCTCGAGACCCATTGACATCGCCTTACTCCAGTTGATTAATGATGCTGATTGCTGATCTTTTCGCGGGGTGATCATTACGCCTTACTTGATGTTTACTAAAAGTAGATTATTTATTATTAGAATATATTTTTTTTAATTAAAAAAAATTACCACAGACTCATGTTTGTCTTTAACAGGTGATGCGAAGGCCTGTTGCTGAGTCCGTGATTGTATCCATTGATCGTATTTGACGGGTTAACGGTTTTCATAGTTTGGATTGCAACAACTTGATGAAAGCTGATCCTACTACTACTATTGGTGCTGGTAAATTTTTACTTTATTCTTCGATTATTGATTTACGGTTCTTTTTTTTTTTTTTTTTTTTTTTTTTTTTTTTTTTTTTTTTTTTTTTTTTAATGCGTATGTGTTGGTTTTAGTGTTTTAGTGGTTTTATTAAACTAATTGTTGTAGCTAAAAGATAAGAGCTCTTATTTCGTTTGACCTCCAAATTAAGGTAAACATTAATTCGTAGTTGATATTATAGCGGTGTTTCTTTAAGGTTATATGTGGGCTTATAAGCTTATTGACATTGGCTTATATCACATAAGACCAATTTTCTTGCTAATTATGAGACTTATGGGCTTATATAAGTTTATCATATTGTAATAAACTTATATAAGCCCACAAGTCTCAAAATAAGCCGCAAATTTAAGCCTTATGAAATATAAGCCGAAACATAAATAAGCTCATAAGCCACATATAAACTTAAGAAAACATCGTGTGGGTCTTGCTTTTAGGATTTATGAGTTTGTTTTGGGTATATTAAGCTAATTGTGCCAAAAAAATATTCAGTTTAAGCTTTGGCCTTTTTTTAAAACAAAAGAATTTTGATAAGATTTATTGGTATTTTTTTCATCTAATTTGTGGTTATATAAATCCAACAAATGTATTTTCATTATAGCTAGGAATCTAACATGGGTGTAGCTGACGTATTCGATAGCTTTAAAAGTTGTAAAACCTGTCGATCATATAACCTTAACTTCTTGATGCAGGGGTAATGTTGAACAAGGAAATCCAATTGAAAACTGAAACTGATATACTTATGCCTTGATAAGATTGTTGATGAAGGGCTCACTACTCAAAAGGTCCAAAAACATTGCGGACAACAAGGTAAAAATAATTAAAGAAGGTAAGATACGAGAAGTGCTCTTTTTGGCCTATCAGTTTACGTTAATAGTGTGTATATTTGATGTATGCCTGATTTGTCATATGTTGCTTGAATTGGAGGATGTCTAGCGTTGTTTTCATTTCTTGCTTTTGTTGCGCAACAACCAACTTACCTTATTCTCGATACAGTTAAAAAAGGGGTTTGAATTTCATACTGTGCATTGAATTTGAAACTGTATTTTAATCATGCAGGAATACAGGAAATTAATGGAAGATCCACCAATAGTGGTTGACTATTTTACATTTGACACTAGACCGTAACATGAATCCGGTTCTGTTAGCAATGTAAGTATACAGTTTTTTAGCTACCTGGCTTTTGGGCTCTTCATTACTGTTTTGTAGAACTTCTCTTATTTATGTTCCTGATGAAGCAATCATCATCATCATTACTGTTTTGCAACACTGAAAATTTGTGTTTTCAAATACCATCATTCATATGTTCTAAGTTGTGCTGATTTATACACTTAATTAGCCAGCCAGAGAGTTCTGTTTATCATGTTTTAAGAATCTTTTTATTGTTCACAGAACATTTGGACCCTGTCAATGTCAAATTGTTGAATTGAGGGAGGCATTGGAATCTGTTACAGCCGAACAGAAATACTTGAAAGCCCGTGATGCTCGACATCGCCATGGTAAGTTCCTTGAACTCATCATATAATCTGTGGCTTCTTCGATAACTTACATGAAAGTTAGGGAAGACAGTATTGATCATGCTTCCCCGTGTCCTAAGTAGCTGTTGTAGTTTGATATTTGGATGCTAAGTCTAGCATTTTCAAGTTTCATTTCTTCTTTAAGGTTTCTTTTAAACTGTGTTATCAATCAAATGCGGTTTGCCTTTTACCGACACATCTTGAACTATTTATGCATCTGCTGATGGTTTACTTTTGCTTTGGTGTGGCAACCTATTTGGTTTGCGGGCATGCCGGATGTATTCTCTTTTTCCGGGTTACTTCACTATCTGAGCCTCATTGGAAACTAATCATTTACTTAATCATTTTGCATATTGGGAATTCATTGGCTTAAATACTTTCTCTACCAATTTGTTTTTCCAGATGAAAGGATCAAAGGACAGCGGCCACTCCCAGACAAAAGCAGCACACCTTAGAACCTTTTGATATGTATTGCCGGTACGCTCCCAGACACTAGACTCTTGCTTAGCTCTGTATGTTGTTGTCTTTATGAATTTGAGTATTTGACTAATAAGAGGGTGTTTGGGCTTATTCTGTTAGATGTTGCATCACATGTGAATTTTATACACTACTTCTATTTTAATTTGTAAAATGGATACTATGGTAATGGATCAAGCGGTTTGAATCAAAGCAAGTAAAATACAGGTACAAATTGAAAGAAGTTGGATTCACTTTTGTGTTTCATAAACCGTAACCAAAAGTTCTAAACTTAACCTTAATGTGGCAATAACTTCAAGCTCCCAAAATTATTAGTACCTTAGTATTAAGTGTTTCAATCAATGTTGCAGGTTAGTCAACTAGGAAATGCAACTCGAAAACGGGATTCGACTTCCTTGGCTGATGTACTGGATAGTCAATAACTCTTGGGGACCTGAATTGCGAGAAAACGGATACGTAAAAGTGCAGAGAAAGGTTTCTGAAAAGGCAACTAAGATAAGTGTCTGATTGTATTTGTTGCTTACTTTAGCAGCATGTCAACAATGTATTCATTTCAGTTTTACTTGGATGTATTATGACAAGTTTATCCTTTAAAATAATTCTAAATGGCATCTTTGACACAATGTTCCCGCGGCAACGCGCGGGTTACCCAACTCGTTCTTAAACTAAAAGCACAACTAATTAAAACACATTTACTAACATTAATTAACTGGTTAATAAATATAATTAATGCAGTTATTAAAACACCCCTTACATAAAAAAATACAAATTATTAAGCGTATTGTACAACCAACTTAAACACAATTCTTGCATTAAATGTCACTAATACAAATAATAGAGCATATTATACAAATATTCAAGCCCGAATGGGCAACGGGCCAAATGGGCTCGAGCCTGAATAGGCACGGGCGGCTCGAACCCGAACAAGAATTTATTTATGGTACCTGCCGCTGCAACGCGCGGATACCCCCAAATAAGAGTGTTTAAAAATGAAACTCGGGGTTATTATAAAAGATGCCCTTGTTTGCACGGGTGGGGAATTGACCCGAGTTTTGACCACACTACTCGCGCGCCAACATATAAAACCCAAAACTAATCCCACCACTCCATTTCATCACATTTCATTTCAATTAACCGCTCCACAAACAAATCAACCAATCTTCATTCATTCATTCAAAAGCTTCAATGGCGTCAGCTTCATCACCGTCCGATCAGCAGCAGCAGCAACTTGCACTTTCCGACTCCCAGTCAGCTCTCTCTTCCGTCATCTACGGTACTACTCTCACTAATTTCTATCTATACCTAATTTATTTTCGAATTTTGAGATAATTTGTTTGTATGAGTGACGTCATCGACTGTTAAAACTACCGTAATTTGTTAGCGAATTTTATGTATTTGATTAGATAAATTGTTCTATGGATGACGTCATCTACGGTACTGCATACACTCGATAATCGAATCGAATTTTGTGTATTGTGAGACAATTTTTTGTGTTTGAATGACGTCATCGACTTTAAAACTACCTTAATTTGTTAGCGAACTTTATGTATTTGATTAGACTAGAAGGTTCTATGGATGACGTCATCTACGTTACTACTTACACTCGATAATCGACTCTAATTTGTGTGTAATGTAAACCTAATTTTCTAGCGAATTTTGTGTATGAATGACGTCATCAACTTTAAAACTACCGTAATTTGTTAGTGAATTTTATGTATTTCGTTAGATTTGACGTCATCTACGGCACTATTTAAAGTTCGTATCTAATTTGTGTGAATTTGCATAATGTAAACTTAACTTATTAGCGAGTTTGATTTATTTTGTGACAATTTGTTTGTATAAATGACACTACCGTAATTTGTTAGCGAGTTTTATGTATTTCATTAGATTAATTGCTGTATGGATGACGTCATCTGCAGTCGACAGTCAACGAACTTTTCAAATATAATTTGTGTGAATTTGCATCATGTAAACCTAATTTGTTAGCGAATTTTGTATAAGTGCATTACGTAAACCTACTTTGTGTGAATCTTTTGTGTGTTATTTGATAATTTGTTGTGTGTATGACGTCATCATTTGCGAATATTATTCAGTATTTGATTACTTATTGAACTTTTTGTAATGTTAGATAAATTGTTGTATGGATGATGTCATCAACTCGAACCTTATTTATATGCGATATTTTGTGTATCTGATTCAATAGAGTTGTTATATGCATAAGGCGAACCCAATTTGTTAGCGATTTTTGAGTATTAGTAGATAACTTGGTGCATGAATATTGGATTCGATAAATTGTTTTGTGCAGTAGGTGAGCATGATTTATTGGTATTGATAGATAAATTGTTATATGCATGACGTCATTAATGTGAAGCTAATTCATGTTCAATTGTTACTGATTATTCTGCGGACAACTGTGCTGATTTTAACCTAGTTTATTGTGAAATTTTGTGTATTACAAGATAGTTTATTATACTTTGATGTCATCAACGTGAACGATGAACCTAATGCATTTGAGATATATTATGTACAGTACTTGATTAGATATATTGTTGTGATGCGCATTAGGTGAATAGTTAGCGAATTTTGAGTATCATTAGAATGCTGTCGATTTGTGAATTTTATGTGTTTGATGAGATGAATTGTTCTGCGTATGACGTCACTGATATTAACCTAATTTATCAGCCGATTTTTTGTATTATTAGATAAATTGTTATATTCATGAACTTAATTTATTTCTGAATGTTATGTACTTGATTAGATTACATGAGCCTAAATCCTAAGCGGATTTTGTGTATATGATTAGATAAATTGTTTTGTGGACAATATTTTGCCTAGGTGTAAGTACTGCATATTGTAGAATTCTGTTAACCGTGTGTAGCTTTTCTGTGTGTTATAATAGAATCTGAGAACATGCTGCAGTTCTTATTGTCGATGCTATGATCATTTGCACCTAATGTTGATCCTAGTTAGTTAATTTTTTTGGTTAGCGGATTTTTTTTATCAAATTCTGTTAGAAGTATGTATTATGGAAATAAGTGTTCCAGTGCGTGTGATTTAGATTGAGATGTCATTGTATGAGTGAATTGGTCGTTTCTCTTAGATATATAGAGGTAAGACTGTTGAGATTCTTACTGAAAATGAATAATGATATGTCTCGTACTTTTTGGAGAGTGCTCTGTTGCCATAGGTTTTTGGAGGTATTGGGTTATCACAAATGTTTGCATTACTCAGTCACATGC
Source organism: Artemisia annua (assembly GCA_014162995.1). Classification (NCBI taxonomy): domain Eukaryota; kingdom Viridiplantae; phylum Streptophyta; class Magnoliopsida; order Asterales; family Asteraceae; genus Artemisia; species Artemisia annua. The sequence continues at coordinate 80,916 of LBNU01035142.1, forward strand.
TTGACTGAAATTCTCTATTCTTTTACTACCAATTTCTGCACATGTTTTCGGACCTCCTCATTTGAAAACAGGAATTAAGTTAAAGAGAATTTGGTTTTGCATTCTCAGAGGAGTTCCTTATGTTGGTTTGTTTTTGGTTAATATGGTAGCAATAGAGATATAGGTAATTCCTGGTTTTTGCTTTATAATGAGCATCGTTGTTGAGCTGTCGATATTAACATAGAAACAAGGGCCGTAGCGCCCGTCATAAGTCGGTAGGTAAGTATTGACTCATGAGCAGATCTGGAAGCCATGTGGGGATGTTCTCTGCATTGGTTTTGTCATTCAGAGGCATGACAGCAGAGAGCGGGCTAGCTAACATAACTGCAAAGAAATAAATCATAAGCCTGTAATCAAATTCGGACAACGAGTACCTTAGATGTAGTCTCAGTTACTCAGTTAATACACCAATAGGAGTCTTTGCATACTATATGTGGTAGAACGTACTGTATCATAGTTTTTTTAGCTTTGTCTTGTTAAAAGTTAAAAACGATTATCCTCTGTTAGTAGGCAACTGTAGTTTTACTACTTCATGAGTCTGATAAAAGTTTTTATCACTTTTGCTATGTGTAACACTCAAGTGCCTGTTTAATAGTAAGTGGGATCATATAGCATACCGTGTGAGTTGAGTTTTGGTGATGTTAAAAACATCCCTGTGAATAGCCGATGCTAGAAACACCGCATCCACCCCCACCTCCGTCCTTCGTTTCTCATCTGATTCTCATCATGTCACTTAATCCTAAGACATCTCTAGTACCTGACCTATTTGTGATCCCTTTCCAGTTTCAGTTATGAACTATAGTTGTGTAAGATGTTACACAATAAAGAGGCAGATTGAATTAAGATTCAGAAGAAAGTAATTACTATTGATATCTGGATATTTACCCCATGATTTACCAATCTGATAAGACGTGTCTCTAAGTTTATCTTTTACTGTTTTGTGTAATATTCTACTTTCTGATATTTGTTTTCTGACTTTTTTAATCTGACAGCTGAAATTTGAATGGTTCTGTTTACATCTGATTTAATAAGTTAATCAATCTTCTGTAAATGCAGAGCTTTCACAGCAAGTGCAAGCTGGAATGGAGAATATGCTTAAGATGATAACGTGAGTAAAGAAAGTTGCCAAACCAATATAAACGTTATAGTAATGGTCTATATATTCAGCTTATCTCTACTTTCTGTGCATAACTCACAGTATCCAGTATCTCATATCTAAACTCTTATTATTTATGCTCCCTTCATCACCCCTATCTAGACCCTCGCTTTGTATTACTTTAATATAATTAATGAAGTTATCTTAGTGGCAACTATTATGTATCTATGTGAATGATTATATTAGTGAAACTATCTTTCTGTCTTTCACGGTTTTTGTACCTTTGTCGTTCAAATACAGTGAAATTGACCAAGGTTCGGGTGGAATTGTAGAAGACATAGAGAAATGCAAAGAATCTGCTCTTGAGAGGAAAAGCACTTTAGAGGAAGAGAAGGAGCGTTTCCAGAAAGCAGCTTACTCTGTTTTAGACATGCTCAACAACAGGGACAGTAACTAATGTTCAGGTAATCATTTTATTTTTTTGCGAAGCTATATCTTCCATTGACATCAAACTTGCGAAAACTTTATATTACAGAGGCTATAATACTCTTGTATACTTATCTGCAGACAACATTCTGTATACATTTGGTATTAAAGAAGCTAAAGCAACTTCCCTTTTTTTGTAAAATTTAGAAGTTGGGTTTTATTTTATCATGTATTCAAGATATAAACAGGTGGTCATTCTCTCTTAAAGCATTAAGATCTTCCACTTGAGACGCATCAGCCATGAGAACTGTAGTTCCTCTTTTCCCGAATTTCTTCTCTGCATGACAACATAGGTTGGAAATTTTAATAAATTGAATAAGATATCTTGTATAAAGAAAAAACCTTATGGCATTCGAATAGTTTTTTTTTTAAGATCAAAAGACACTATATGCAGCTGGAGTATTTACCTGCTAAGTTTAAAAGGTCCTCTATCGATTCTGGCAAGTGTACAAGTTTTCCTGTCCTTTTGCTGTCTGTTGTTTCCTCATGTGGATGATGGCCATGGATTACCACCCTCAAGGGAAATGTGTTTGAGAGTACTGAAGTGGGTGTACCTGCTAATAATAGCATTAAGCTGTCAGCTTATTTAGCTCATCAGAGAATAAAAAATAGAAAACAATATTAACAAAAAAGATGCCCAATTTTAGTGTAGAAAGTAAACAAAATGTATGGCCTCTGATATATTTTCTAGTGAAACACCGTGGTATTAGAGACTGGTTATAACAGTATTGATCATTGATTTGCTTGTTAAGCTAGTTTATCACTTTATCCTCCCAACCGTGTCGGTATATCCTCTTAGAAAGTTCAAAGGTTTTTTAATCATTGCTTTTGCTGCTCTTCTTGTTTATGAATATTGTAAACTACATCAAAGATCACCAACCTTCTCTATCTTTTTTACCATAATTTGATGCTTCATGGTTTTCTGAATCATCAATTGGTCTGGTTTGCTGCAACGAGGATGTAAAATAAATGTTAACTTTCATATGATGTGTGGTACTCAAATAGCAGTAACCTTCAAATCACTATAGAGATGATTTTATTCATTTATTTATTTATTATTATTATTTTTTTCATATACTGATCAGTGATAATTAGATAGCTTTAAAGTATCATAAAAGATGTCTCTTCTTCAGCAACATTTCTAAATATGCCACAATATATTCATGGGTGTTTTTTTTTTTGTCTTGATTGATTCATGGGTGTTTATCATACACCAATATACATGGGTACCAGAGAGAAGTCCCAAAGACATGACTTATAAATCACAATGAATTATTTGCAACGAATGATAAGAATAATTCTGCGATATATCATAAATGATGCACTTTTGCTGAACTGAATAACAAATTACGCTGAAGATAACTTAGCAAACATGTTCTAGCTGACTTGCTATCAGATAATATGTTTACCTTTATTTGTTTTTCACCTTATGTATTATGCTATTTGCCAACTCACTGTATCAAGTTTCACTATGAACTACTAAAGTGAACTAAAAATGTGAATTCTTGCGTTGAAACAGCGATTCTCCCTTGTTTAATGAAGATTCATTCGCTAACTTAGCATGCATACTTATGTGATCAGTTTTAAATATAGTATAGTAGCGTAAGACTCTAGTTAGTTTGCATAGGAAGTATTACCTCAATATTCAAATCCAATAAAAGCTCTGTCAAGAATGGCATCTCGTCTTGCACCTCCTTCTTTAAGTCCTTCAGATACTGAGAATAAACATAAAATACGTCAGCTTACGAAATAATTATGCACTTTAAGAGGCTATGGAAACAAGCAAACAACTAAGAAATGATGATAACTTGCTTTTATTTTCTTTTTAAGAAGTTGTTCAGATATGTTAAATTGTAATTTTATAGATTTAATCTAGACATATCTGAATGAGGAAATGCTAGTTCAAAACCTGTGTGAAGTTGGTCATTATTGTCTTTGCATCTTCATCAAGCGGTTGCACCAGCTGCTTGAAGCGATGATGACTAATTCTGACTACCTGGGAAAGTTTCTTGCTTCTCACTGTAAAAGGCTGGGGGATGTTGAAGAATACCCCAATTTCCCCGAACATATCCATTGGACCTAATTTTATTAGGAACTGAAACACAGAAAGGGACCTTGCTTAATATCATAGCATCAGATACACATACAAGACCCAATATATTTATATTCATTTAATTTTTTGAGGATATTATGTATAAATCTTTTCTCCCTGTCGGAAATTACTCTTTCTTCTTCTTCTTCTTCTTCTTCTTCTTCTTCTTCTTCTTCTTCTTCTTCTTCTTCTTTTTTTTTTTTTTTTTTTTTTTTTTTTTTTTTTTTTTTTTTGGGTATGTTTATGAGAAGATTTAAGCTATATGGTGCCGTTATGCATCACAGACATCACTAGAGAAGATTGCATAGACACGTTGCCTATTTTCAGCCTATTTATAGACATAATATCTCTATGTCCTGTGATTACTTTCTACCTGTCTCTTAATATTTTATCCATCTCAAAGGCTCTATTCGGAATTTGATTATCTTAATGTTTTGATATCCAGGATACTGCAGACTTCTTTTACACATGTCAGTTCATTTTCCCAAGGATGTTTGATTTTAGAGAAGAATATCGATCGTCAGCTCTATATGGTCTTCAGCGGTATGTAAAACTCATAAAACTCTTGTTGGTTTAACCTTCGTACATTAGCTTAACTAGTATAATGATCAAATAAGAAGATATTAGATTCTCTACATTCACTTTTTAGTTGAAAAGGGTGACGTCCAAAGTAATTGCATTAGCCTCTTGTGTTCTAGCCTAATGTTTTGTATGTTCAACTCTGCTGCTTAATCTAGAAATATATTCAGTGGTCTGTATTTTGTAAATCTGTGCTCATGAAATTGTTAAAGAAGATAGACACAGATTTGAATGTGCACCATATATGCTGCTTATGATTTATAAACACATCCAGATACACCAACGAAACATGCATCTGTGGTTGCTCTATCTTTGTTAATTGGTCAAATTTTGTTGCCCTATAAGAAAAAACAATATACCTGCTCCATCCCATTTTTATGTGTCAGCACCTCCTGGAATTATAGACAATCAGAATTCCAGATGGGTACATAAAGAATTTGAGTTATGAAATATTATATACCATGGCTCCAGATACTACGATATAGAAATCTGTTGGTATCTCATTTTGTAGAATAACTTCAACCTTTGGTGGAAAATATTCTGCTTTTAAATCGGTAACCTGTGAACAGAAACAGCATAGATATTATATAGAAGAGATCACAGCCACTAATGTTAGTGTAATTTGGGTTTCTTGAATAGTAAGGAATTGTACCAGTTGCCTGCTAAGGTCGTCTGATATGCCTTTAAAGAGATAAGTCTTTTCAACAGTTCTGCGGAATAGATGTTGGGAAATGCTAGATCTAATCGCCTTTGGCAGGTCCTCTAGAACTTCCTCTTGCTGTAGCTCAGCTGTCTTGAACTTAAGTTGCATGTGAGCCAACATTTGCTCTTTCAGACCTTCTGGAAGTCTGTTCTTGCTTGCATATCTTAAGATCTCGTTGATCGAATCCCTCTGCAGTTTCAGATAGTAGTACAGAGATACATAAGATGGCATAACTTGAGGTGAAATAATGGGATGTTCGGATGGATTGGTTACGGTTCAAAATGGGTTCAGGCTGAAATGAGTAGCGTCAGGCTGGGTTCCCCAGACACATATTTTCTCTAGTTTATTTTAATATAACGCTCAAAATCTGATTACAAAAACTTTGTTATAACAACAATAATCTAATCTGTTAAACACGATTTGGGAGGTTGTAACCTGTAAGAATTATAAATACTCTTTGGACGACTTTTAACCTGTTTGACCAGTTAGGGATGAACTGTAGCCCAAATTGACTCAAGTAGCATGCTGATAAAACTGAAGAATAACTTACCATGACAAAAGTTCTAACAGCGCTATGGACGATTAGATTGGTCATGTTTCCAATTAGATAAGCAGTGAGCCCGATGTTGAACAACATATAAAAGATATTGAAAACCTTCTCCCCTGGATTTACTGCATGCAAATCTCCATAGCCGACGGTTGTGAGGGTCACAATTGACCAATACATTGAATAGGTATATCCCAGCCAAATGCTTCTATCTTCAAAATTTTCTATAATAGATCCAATCCATGTATCACTTGAGGGTTCATGATGAGTGGCAATCCAATAGTAGAAACAGCCAGCTGAATGCACAGCGAAAAGTGTAACCTATGATAATCCAAGCCATAAGGTTAGTCTAGCAACTGCCATTTACTAATGAGGCTTTTATCCCAAACTCGTTGGGGAAGATTATAAAGTAAAACTTGTTTTTAGGATCAAGTAGGGATGAACAACGACCCGTCCACCCAGTCCTTTTAAGCTGGATTATGGTGGGTGTGTTACTGGTCCTTCAAAGGCCGGTCCCTTAACAAAACATCCCACATTGCTTAAATGTTCCCAAAATACGATATTATCCCTGCCTGGTCTTTGACTAGGATAATAACTGGATCATGCCTTAACCAAAGTTTTATCCCTGCCCGGACCTGGATTAGATTTTTTGGGCTGAGCTTTGGACGGATCCCTGGCTTTGACCCACTTTGAGTATCTTCAGTTTTAAGGAAGATTGAACTAGTTAAGTAAAAGTGGTACTAACACATATCAGTTTGACGGTTCTTGTCACAAAGTAACTGAAGCGTGTATCCTTCTCAAGCCTGTTAAAAAATGAATGCAGGTTATTCACCTCAAACATACTAAAGTATATTTAGAATAACGTATTCATCAGATTTGTTATATCAAATTCAACCATTTTTGTGGCTTTTACTTTTACCTGGAGAAGAGCTCACTAACACGCCTTAGCCGCCAAAGCCTTAGCAGGTTAAGGAACCCAAAGACCTCCCCACGGTGCAGCTTTCCGGTAAAGATTCGGTATATTGTCTGATATGGCAGGGTTGATGCCACATCCATTGGGAACATCATATGAGTGACGTACCTGAAAATTACACATTAAATAGAAATCATGATTCATGAGTGCATGTTTGTGATGCATTTCGTGGTGCCCATAATGATCTGTGTAGGATACCTTGTGGCTATCTTCTTATGAATGTCAACAAGTAAATACGTTGACTTATCCAAGTAAGCCACAAAGAAAGTTAAGATGATGTCAGCAGCAAAAAAGAAGTCGACAACCAAATCGACATAGAGAAGAGAGCCTGTAGCTACTTTCTTGAAAGCCAACTCGAAGGGGGATGACCATGCTGAGTATATGACCAATACCACTAGAAATGCTTGCCACCACCTGCATTGATTTACCTTACGAGATTTAAGGAATCTAGTTTAATGACGTACACTGTAACAACAAAGATAAAGATAGCAAACACGGCGTTAGCGGGGTGGGTAACGGGTATGATTGGGTTGGCCTGCCAACACTTTTGTTATTCTTTTTTAATTTTGGAAGTCATTACTGCACGCATTTTAGTTTGGTTTCAAAAACATTATTGCTAAATATAATAATTTTCATTTCTTTTTAAGGTTTTTGATATGTTCGAGTCATCTAGTGTTTGACCAATTCACATGGTTCTTTCTAGCTATTTGTTTTTTATAGCCGTTTGATCCACTAGTGATTGAACATTACAAAGTCGACTTATGTACTTGTAAATGAGTTGAAATTCCATCTCTAATCAAATAATTTGAATTACACACTTGTTCAAAAGACTCGTTTAGTGGTATTCAGGTCTAAATCCATTAGTCGGTGTTTAAGTAGTTATATACTGTAGTATATATATGTATCTTGTGACCTTTGATGAGATCTCAACAAGTTGTGTCTGACAATGCACATTGTATTCCATCTAGTTATGTTTGTGTTTGCTTGTGTTGCTGCTGATTACAATGGCTTTTAGCTAACTTGTGTATTAACCTTTTTAATATAAGTGGGAAATCCACTTAGTCACTTACTCATCTAGGAGGTTATATTGAAATGAAACAATGAAAGCATGTAAATGTTTAACAAAAAACAGAAAGTACAATTTAGAGAATAATTTCAAAGAATGGTAATTTGAGTGGGAATTTAAGAGCGTTTCCACTTTGTTTTTGGCCATAGATAGGATACCTTTTTTTTTTGGTTGATAGGATACCGTTTTAAGAGAAATGGTTGCAGCAAATGGACCAACTTCTTAACAAACCAATAAAACACAAGTTAAAATGTAAAGTTAGTCACGTTTAGGTATCCTAATTATTTCCAATTAGAAGCACGCATTTATGGGTTTTCATCGGTGAACCTATGAGTCAAAACCGCACGGTTCCTTAATTGAGTAAGTCGAAAATTAATAAGTTATCAATATCACTTAGCATTTGTATAGTGTTGGTACGAAATAGGGAACACATATGCAAATATTCAATAATCAAAGTTATAAATATCGTTTACCCAAAAAAAATATCGTTTAACACATCCTTGCCAACTTGCATATTTTTATAAGTTCATTTGTTTACTGCCTTTTCTCGACGATTGTGATCCTATTTTTTGTTACATCCAGTATAATTGAAATTATTCCAAGTTTAAAATAAAGCATAAATCTAAAACAAATGAACCAATATGATTATATCTAGGATAAACAACATAAAAAAGAGGAATATTTATTGTTTATTATACATCTAACATAATTTTGATCGAAAAAGAAATCATATTTAGCATAGAGAAAAGTTTTATAACTTGAAGGAAAAAGAAATCATATTTAGCATAGAGAAAAGTTTATTACGAAACACATTTTTTTTAAAGAACAAATGGGTGGATCATGACCACCTATTTCTGGAGTATCAAATAATAAAAACTCACTTTCATTATTTTATTAATATTAAAATATGTCGCAACCTGTTAATCGTTACAAGAAATTAATTATACCTTGCGACAAAAATAAAATTATCTTACTATAGAATATGCACTTCTATAAAACTATTGACGACCTTTTTATTTATTTATTTTTATTTTATTTTTTTTATTTTTTTTTCTCGCTCATAAAAATTACATGTGATTTATTACTTGAAAAATCATATGTGACTTGTGAAATCACTTATTTATTTATTTATTTATTTTAATCTCGGTTTCCGACTTGACATTGCGAGCCGGTTAAAATCACGTGTGATTGTTTAAATATGTGATTTATGACGTCACACATGATTTTTAAAATAACAAATCACATAAGTGATTTTACAAATCATGTGTGATTTTTCAGGACACAAATTTCTAAAACTAAAAATTGGTCAAAAGTATATCAAAGTGTCCGTCTACTGAAAGATAAAATAATCTCGTTGCGATGGTGTATTTTCGTAGCTTGAAGATCTACCGTGTGCAACATATTATGTTTTAAAAAAATGTGAAAAAATTAGATGAAAAAATAGATGGCTAGGATTCACTCATTTATTTTATTTTTTAAATGTATTTTACTGATCTCAGATCATTTAACATAAAGTAATCAATAGAAAATAACCAACAAATACGCATATCAGAATACGCAAACTGTATTACTTTAATCAAATCTAGCAAAGCCCACTTACCTTTACGTCATTTTAAAGAGCTTTTGCCAGCCCAAAACATGAAAAACGTTCGAATATATCCAAAAAGAATATTTGAAGTTTTGAACTCATGATAAAAGCTTCTGAAACATTGTCCCAACCAACGTAGTGGAAAAGAAATATTTTAAGACTTTAACTTTCATAAAATGATAATAAAGGCCAGTCCCAATGGTAGTATTACGTAAAACATACGATACATGCACATTTTGATGTGATTTATACACCTTTCGTATATGTGATCATAACGTGCAATGACATATGTTCTTAGTGGAGAAAGCTTACCAATATCGACGATCATAAGGTGCAATGACATACGTTCTTAGTGGAGAAAACTTACCTATATCGACGATCATAAGGTGCAATGACATATTTCCTCAGTGGAGGTGAATCGCTACCAACAACAGTTCCAAAAGCAGGCAAGAGACTACTTGAAACCGAAGCCAAGTTGTTCATTATATCCCCACTCGAATGCCTCCGGTACAACAAAGGCATCGGAGATCGGGTTTCCGACGACTTTTCTCTCATCTTTGGTCACCCTGAAAGAGAGATGATAGCTATGTTTTTATTTAAAAGTATGATTAGTTTCAAGATTTGGAATAAACTAGCAAATAAGGTGGCATAGGGGTTTGCATTTAACATGTTGTTAGTACAATATATTGAATAAATTATTCATATGACAATAACATATTGCTTAAGATATTGTTGATAGGGTTTGACTTTCTTGATACATACAAAAATGTAAAGTTTTGCTTACTAGTTAATGTGGTTAATCTTCTTAAGCTTTGGACACTAAAACAAATTGATATATAGGCCGTTGGATGCTTTGACTTTGGTGTCTTTCATGCCATTTATTAAACAAAATGGACGGTTTTTAGTGGTATCGGACAACGACTCGCAATAGATTAAGAAGTAAACGATTGAGTCATATGTTAACTAACGCTTCAACACTTGAGAAGTTGAGATCGACTGGCTGGATCAAAAACACTTTTTTTACTTTTACATCTCCATATTTTTGTAAAAAGATACGTAGTCAAAAGTGCAGATTCAAGTAGACTCTTGACTAGTGAAATGTCCAACTTTTACGAACGAATAAAATAGATCAGGATTCAAACGAGTTGAGTTGAGTTGAGTCACGTACGATTGACCTAATGAACCAAACACTCTTTTCTTCTTCCTATTTTCGTTTCTTGCCAAAAGTTAAATTGGAAGAAAAGAGTATATTTGTATACTAAATAAAATGTATATAATTTGGATCAACTATCAGCAATAAGTGTATGACTTTTTTCGGTAAATACAAAAGTTAAATTTGTTGAGTTAAATTTCAAACAATGTTGATAATTTTATTTTGGTGTGTGTTCGGACCAGGCAAATAGTTATACTAAACCAAGTTTGGATTAATTTTCAGATCATAACATTAAAAAAAAAAAAAAAAAAAAAAAACGTTTTTTTAACTTATATTTTAGGGGCACATGATAAGAAGGCAAAAATGATTCAGAGAGTCACAAAAAATACATTTTTTATAGGTCATTGAGTCCTTTTTTTAAGTCCATGAGTCTTTTTTGTATTTTTTTTGTCTTATTATCCTTTGCCCATAAGACACAGGATAGAAAAACCCAACAAAAAATAAATCAAATGATCAAATTTAAGAAAAGAAATCGAAACTATAGTCATGAGCAAAATGGGTTTGGCAAGAGTGAGGTTGGCACGATGGAGTTAGTATCATACACTTTTTTATATTCTTGAACACATGACTTTTATTTGGACTATATAGTATATATCATAGTTGTCAGGATCACGATCCTGATCTTAGGATTTTACGATTTTACGATACTGCAAAGCAAAAACGATCCGGATCTTACATAGGATCTTTGGAAGCTTAAGATCTTATAGGATCCCGATCTTGACCATAGGATCTTAAGATCTAATCCGATCCGATCCTACTTTTCTCGGATAACAAACTAAAAAACTGCAAATTTCTAGATTATTTTTTGTAGATTTTAAAAAACAACATGTTAATCTTATTAAACATTCCATAATCATAATTTAGGACAACATTTCGATGAAACATTTATATAATTTTGTGTTCATAATATATAATAATTTGTAAAATTGTATAATGTCACAAAAACTATTAAGAAAATGACATTATAGTAGGATCTTAAGATCCCGATCTGATCTTACGATCACGATCTTGCAAAGACGAAAACGATCATGGTAGGATCCCGATCTTGAAAACCTTGATATATACCATAAGGGTTTGACTTTTGTGGTAAATAGTTACAAACGAACTTTGAATCATATAACTTTTTTCCTTAAAAGGTTGTAACGGGTTGCTGAATGGTTTGAGACGTGTGTTTTATTATGGATACACTCTACAGTGAGACTGAACTAATTAAATAATAATAAAAAACAAATTATTGTTAAATACTAACCAAATCAATATATAAAAATATTGCTAATCTAGTTTAATGGTAAGAAAGTGCAATTACATGCTCAACGTTCCATGTTCGAGACTTACCTCTAACGTAGTGTTTGGTATGTTGTAACCAAAGCCGGAATGGAAAAAATTATTACGATGTAATGAAAAAATGTTATTTGTTTACATTTATAGAATCAAAATTACATAAAACTTAATCATTAACTAACCACATTAAATAAACTTCTTATCATCAATGGGTATTTTAGTATTTTTATTATCGATTCCATTACTTAATATCATACAAACCAAACATGATTAATAACGACAATGAATCCTTACATTACACTATTTATTCCATTACATCGTTTATTCCATTCATTTGACATTTCATTCCCTCCTACCAAACGAAGTGAACCACATTAAGTGTTTGAAAACTTGTGTGTATTTTATCTTTAGGTATTCAAATGGGTTGAAGGGTTCAATTCTTAGAACACCCTGATTCTCGAACATTTGAACGTGTAATGTACTAAGATGGAAATTCAATCTTCAAGATATTTTTATTTATGCACATGTTTTGTTTAATGTTTATTTTTCATGCAAAGGAAGTGAACTATTTGAGGAGGATTGTTGGAAAATTTAGTGCGCTTGAGTGATCAGCTCACACCTGGTAATGGGCTTGCAGGTACGGAATGTACACCCATCAGGTCCCTGACTACCCTGACTCTAATAGTGGTTTGGAGTAACTTATCAAAAGGTTTAATCATTCACGGAGTTAATGCTGCTAGTACTTAGTACTAAAGTTAGTACTGCTGGGCAAAGTTAGTACTGCTGAGCATAAGTTAGTGCTGCTGGTATAACCACTAATCTATGCTATTATGGAAGCTAATTATGGTATGATTAATGGGTCGTTAATCACTCATAATTCATGGGTTAGGGTTTGAGTAATCTCTATTATAAATAAAGATCATAACACAATGGCATGGATATATACAACACGAAACATAAACACTTAAAGCGATTTGGTTCTTGATTTGTGCCTAAAACAAGCACACCATTTGGTCTTATCCCATCGAGATACTCGTGTAACCCAGACATAGGGTCGAATAGTTTCTATTGGAAAGTGATAACACGATTTCAAGTGACATTCGGTACTCATTGATTATCTATACCCAATTGGGAACACACCGAAACTAAACCAACACCTTATTTTGTTGTTACGAATAAAAATCAAATTGAGTAACATTAAATATTGATGCATGCATGGAAACTGATATTTAACGCTAATGATCCTTACGAGGAAGATTTAATCAACTTAGACATATTGATATGATAAGACTGTTTAACAAATGGCTTCCAGCCGGTTTCGGCGTACATAATTGTGTTCAGGGACGGAACAATGACCAAATATGACCGAGTGCATAATTCTTTTGGAACCGTAATACATAAACATATTTTGATAGACCGGGTGCATCTAAGATACATTTAGAAAAAATTGGTGTTTTTTACAAAAATTAACATTATATCGAAAAAAATCCATAGAGGTCCTGGGCACCCGCGGAAACCCGTCCCTCATTGTGTTTGTGTGTCTTGTTGAAGATGGTGAGTGAGTGTTTTTTTGTTTGGTAGTGTTTATTTTTTATTAGGGTATTTTTGTTTATTTTGATATGGAAGATAAACTTATTTGATTTTGGTTTTTCATCTTGAGTTTGAAAGAACGAGTTGCGATCTAATAGAAAGGATCAAAAATTTAAAAAGTTTAAAAATTAAATTGGACCATTAGATCTTCCATCCAAATAATCCTACGATCGTTATTAAAATTGCAAATCCTCCCCTAGTCATTTTCCTTCTTTTTTAGATATTTTTTTTGTCACATGGGCAATTTGGTTTTGACTCGTTTTTATATCACCCTCAAACTTCAAACGCACATCTATAATACTATAAGATTCAGTCCCTAAATTTAATGTGGAGTTATGATGATAGAGGTTTTAGAGTTAAAAACGAGTTGGAGTCCTTTAGTATTCGTCCAAAGTAAATACCTGCTTATCAATGCCTTACCTGCATATGAATGCAGGCATATTAACAGTCCTTAGGTTACAAATGCTCCTCCTTAAGTGAGGTTGAGTCTTTGGCCGAATTAAATTTCGAATTTACCAAAAAGGCCAACAGACGCTTACAATCAACGTTTACCAGTTGCATTAAGAAGAAGCCTATAAATTACATGTACATCTATTATACGGGCCACACGTCACAATTGATCCACCATCATATTACTATCCTAAAACCCATTCAACCTCATTCCATCTCCATCACCAGACAACTCCATCACCAGACAACTAAAACTCAAAACATACCGGATACGGAAATAAAAAGATCTCAGGTACCACTTATTTCAAAATCATTCAAAATTTTATAAGTAGGAAATACATAAACCATCATAGATATATTCGAATCATAACTTCTTTTAATATACGAAAATTAAAAAGAAAGAACAAAACAAATTTGTTTCAACCTTTCTTTAATTTCGTTCAGTAAAAACACAAAAACATAACGAGTACCTACCCGATACCTTTTTCAAGATCTAGAAGCCAATAGTTGTGAAAAGAAACCACGTTATGAACTGAGTTAATATTTTGATAACTCATGTTGTTGTGTTGAGTTTGGGGGATGATTTGATATGAAGATGGGTGATGCGTTATTTTTTTTTAAAGAAAGGCAGGTGATGCGTTTGATACTTTGATGTGCAGGTATTTTGAGTTTGGGGTGTGACTGCGAATGTATGAGTGATGTTAGGGTTATGGGTACTTTTAGGGTTGCTTATATGAGTGGACTTGATGAGTGGACTTAGTTGCTTATATGAGTGGACTTGATGGGCTCATATCCAAATTTTATGGTTGTAATGGGCTGGGATTTGAGTTTGAACACGTCTTTCAGTCTTTGCCTCAATCTTTGTCGATCTACTACATCTATACACTAATAACCTCCTTTGATTTTTCAATACTACTATTTAACCATATATTTATTATTTTTTGCCCATCCCAAAATGTTAGTTGTTGAGTCTTTGTTGACTATAAGTACATGTATAAACCAAGAGGACTACGGTATAAAGTTGTAAATGATGTATAATAGTGTTTTATACATGTATATGAGCAAAATTCAAGACATGAGCTAAAAGATTTATTTAAATAACAAATTGCGTAAAGTTATAATTGAAAAATTAATAGTATTATACGGCAATTATTAAATAGTTATGCACTATATGCACTGTATTAGATGTTAGGATAAATGGTATATGGATCTTTAATATAATGAATTATCAATATTGTAACAATTAACAATAGAGTTAACAATTTATAATCTCTTACGCATACATGTAATACATAATGAAGGGTTTGTGTGCATTGTAGTGATCCTCATGAAGATGTACTACATGCCCTCTTCGAATGTGATCGGGTGCGGCAAGTATGGAAACAACTAACTTTATAATGGTTCTTCTATTAATAAATGATTAAAAAGTAAAAACTCAAAATTTTAATAAAATTTTCAAACTGCAAAATATAGACTACGTAGAACATTTTTAATATTGATGTGTTTCGTAAAATTGTTGAAGAACTAAAAGTATTGTAATACTCCGTATTAGAATCATTTAATCCTATTTTATACACTCCTCCCAAAGAAAACTTTTTAAATATAAATTATATATCAATTCGTTTACGGTAAATAATAGAGTCAAACAAAAGGGCCTAATGGTCAAAAGTGAGACCTTATAGAGTCACATATGACATATGTCTTGAAATTTGTCAAACTGTCAAATAAATTCTCAAAGATTTACATTATCAATACCATGCACAAACAAACAATAAAAAGGGAACTTATGATAGTAGATTCTTTTTCTATGTAATTGCAATGATTTATGATAATCTCTATGTGAATCACTTACAAAATGCATACCATTTCCATGCTAAAGATCATAAAAAAAAGTTATAACTTTTTTTTTTAACGGCGGGTTAGTTGTTAGATGTTAGTTGTTAGTTGTTGGCTCGAGTTAGTGTCGCATCCTCGGGCAGAGATACCAACCGCGAGCCTCTCCTTAGGGGATAACCCCACTCCTATTCCCGATTCGCCTGATATCATTAGAGCTTGTGGTTCCCAAGTGAGGACTTCCCGGTCGGTCACCCAAACCGGTACTACTCTCACTTGGGCTCGCTTAACTACTTAAACCTTTACCACTAGATAAATACTGTATAATAAACTATATCTTTACTTTTGTATCATAAACTATATAAATAAATACTGATATGTTATAAAAAGATTCAATATAAAAATCACCAAACAACTAATGATGTACTTACGAATGATGTGTTATAATCACAAGTTACAAACTTAATAAAGAAAATATTAAACGCATATTAAACTATGACCAATTAGATAGACACCGTGTGCTTCATATTACCAAGCAAAAACCGTCTAATAGACAAGTATCGTAGGGTTATGTAATAGACCAAAAGAAACAAAGGCATTTTTTTTTATCATACAATTAAGTAATAGGCCAGAAGAAACAAAGGCATCACAACTTAATAACCAAAAGCCCATATATAAAATACAACACCAAAAAACAAAAACAACATCAAACATTTTTAAATTTTTATACAACAAAGTTAAAACATTTCATACAACATACTAAACAATACTTAAGTATACACTCGCCAATATACAGAAAGAATACACGATTAACAATTAGATTCTCAGCCCGTGCGTAGCACGTGTTCTGCATGCCTCGTATTTTTTAAACGACAAGCTTTTACGAAAAACCGATTTCACCATAATTTCGAGAATTTAATTCTCTTTAATTTGGTATGCATATTGATATATAAATCGCAACTTTTTTTTCTTTAAATTTAAGTGGGTTATGATTTTCTTTAAAAATTTTTGGCATCTTTGGACCTATTTTTGTCAAACTTAAAGTTGAATTATGCAAAATTTAAAGCACAAAAGTTGTAGACTTTTTGCCATTCTTTACTCAGAAATTTTAATAATTCAATTCCGATATGATATGAGTGAGATATCGCTATTTGAAAATGACGTTTTACACATATTAGTGCACGCAAGGTGTTTGATAAAATGTCTAAAAGAGCTTTTTCTTATAAAAGTATATTTAAATGCAATAATTGGTGTGCATCAATACATTTTTTGTTATATTTGTTATTTTTAGCTTTTTTTTTAACTGCTGAACAAAACTAAATGATGGATAGACTAACTGATGAACAATAACCAACGGATGAACATTGTGACCTTAACTGATAAACATTGTAATTTTTTTTAGAAAACCGATAAACATTATGATTTTTTTAAAAGAAAGTGATAAACTGATGAACATTATAACTTTTTTTTTTTATATAAAATTGATGAAAATTATGATTTTTTTGCTAGAAAACTGATGAACAACGTAATCTAACTTATGAACATTGTGATATAACTGATGAACAAAAATAAAGAGAACTGATGAACTGATAATAAATGAACAACTCTTTTTATAGATGAACAACTCTTGTATACTGATGAACAACACTTTTTATTAATAAAAAAAAAAGTTTTGCGAGTAAAATGGTCGTGGCTACTGATGAACAACTCTTTTTACGAGACAATTGATGAATGAAGTCTTTTTATAGTAAAACATAAGTAAAACGGTTGTGGCTACTGATGAACAAAAGTAAAACGGTTGGTGCTATTGATGAATACAAGTAAAATGGGAAAGAAAGTTGATGAACAAAATCTCGTTTTGATGAAAAAAAGTGTGTCTTGTTCATCAGTTAATATTGTTCATTAGTTCGTCAATCTTGATCAAAATTAACTGATGAGCAACACTGATTGATGAACAATACTAATTGATGAACAAGATTAACTGATGAAGAAGACTAATTGATGAACAAAATGTCATCTTTAACGTGTGATATCTCACTCATATGATATCGGATTTGAGTGAATAAATAAACATGAGTAAAGATTGACATAAAATCTAAATCTTTTATGTTATACAATTTTTCTAATTCGAAATTAATATTGGTCAAATTTATACTCAAAAGCACAATAAAACACAATACGTACATTTTAAAAGAAAAATTAACGATTAAAAAAATTACTTTTCGAAGCTTACATTAATAAAATGATTAATGATGCGTTGTGGTACAAAAATTGTTGCATTTTACGCAATTTTAACACTAAAAATCTTAGCTAGACATTTCATCAAACACCTTGTGTGCAACAAATATGACCAAAACGCCATCTTTAACGAGCAATATCTCACTCATATCATATTCGATTTGAGTGATTCAAAATTCTTGTTAAAGGGTGAACCAAAGTCTACAATTTTCGTGTTTTAAGTATTTCATGATCCGACAATTTTGAAGGTAAAAAATAGGGTCGAAAGTGACAAAAACATCAACAAAATCAAGACCCATTTGTATGTAAAAAAAAGTTTGAAATATTTAACAAGATTTATACCTAATTAAAGAGGATTAAATTTTCAAAATTATGGTGAAATCAGTTTTTTCTAAAAGTTTGTCGTTTAAAAGATATGTGTGTTTGAAATTTGAGGTGGAAAAGCAAAAAACGGTAAAATGACAATTTTACCAATGACGGGTTTTTTTTTAATATTTAGGGAGGAATGTCACGTGTCGCATGGAGAACATTTTTTATTTTGTGCCCGGTTTCTAATTGATCCACCACCTTGAAAGAACTTAGTATGAATATATACCAATTTGAAATAAAGAAAATAGAAAAAATTAAATTAAAAAAAATAAAAATATAGAGAGCGAAGATGGAGCATGTAAAAAGAAGGACTTATCTTTACATGGATGGACTTAAAGGATTAAGTTAGCATAAGTTTAGTCAAAAGATCAATCCATTAAAAATGAAAAACTACAAAGACTAATGCTATAATTAGTGGAGTTAGGATCAAATAAAAAGTAAATAGAAAACGCGTTCAAATTGGGTTTTTTTCAAAACTTTTCTTGGAAAGATGGAAAACTTGTTTTCCAAGTTTATAACTAAGTTTTAGAAAACTCCTTTTATGAGTTCTCCCCATTTAAACACGTTTTTCTAGAGAAAGAATAGCTCTCCCATTCTCAAAAAAACTGAAAAATGAAAACAAAGAAAACTTTTCGTTACTAAACTCAACCTTAGTATTCTAAGTTTTTTAACTATTAGCTTAGAAAAAGGGAGTGAGCTAAGACCTTACCAACCACTTGTGTAGCACCTTGACACTCAGGGTTTTTCGATAAAGCCTTTTGACTGCAACCTGCATTCCAGATTCTGTGGCTAAGGGTGCAAGGGAATCTTCATCTACCCACCCACGATATACGATACCGAAGCCTCCTCTGCTGATGGACTCGTTAAAGTCGTGTTTAGTCTGTCTCAACTCAGCAAGTGTAAATTGATTCACCCCGTTCAACGCTATATGTTCCTCTCTGTCATGGGTTCGCAAAGTGCAACAGTTCCCCATTCTGAAGAAAATAATATGATGTCAGTTACTCATTACCGGGTCTATAAACTTGCCATTGCAGCTATGGTTCCAAATACAGTAATAGCCAAATGTCCCCACAAGTCTAAAGTTAATATATGTATTAAATCATATGTAGTATTTATGAACAATATCACCATGCACAATCTTTCTATAAGAAAACAAATTGATGTGGCTTTACGAAAGTTGTCCGGAAAAAGAAAAAAGTATCTACACTCGATGCTAAGTAATATAAAATAAAAATATGTTTAGATCTATAATACAAGTGTAAAGAAAACAAATTTAATTACTAAGTAACCACACAGCACAAATTTGGTGTTAAATAGAAACTAGAAACCCTAAACTTTAATTAAGCAATCGAATTTAAAACTAATTCCTAATTTCAGACATAACAACTAATAAACTTAATAGTATATATGAAAAGAAGTGAAAGAAAGACCTGGATTATGGATATTTGATGAGTGTGCAAATACTCATCATTTTTATCGTATTTTAACTGCCAAAACACGTGAAAACACTCGGTAATACATCAAAATACTGAAAATATCCCAAAGATCGTGTTTTATATGTTTTAAATGCAAAATGATTAAAAACAGATGAAAATCGTACAAAGTTTGCATAAATGGCAGTTTCAATCCCCCGACTTTCAAAACTTGACAAAAATAGTCCCTGAGCATTTATTTTGAAAAGAAAAGTCAAACCAAGTCCTTTAAAATCAAAAATGATCTTTGGGTGAAAAGCTTTCAAAAAGTTACAAGTTTAGTCCCTGAAGTTTCACATTTGGCAAGATTGGTCCCTGAACTTTCAGATAATGACAGGAATGGTCCTTGGTGAAGAGAAAGTCAACAAAAGTCCGCCAACAATCCTAAAATGACAAATTTGATCCTTGGATTGCAATTTCGAGAAATTACAAGATTGGTCCCTCAAGTTTGCAATTTGGCAAAAGTGACCCCCGGGAATTTAAGATTGAAGAAAAACAACGAAAATAACATTGGGAAATCATGGAATGACAAATGTGGTCCTTGTAATGAGTTTGGAAAATTGGCAGCTTTGGTACTTTTGTTTGCAGAAATTACATGATTGGTCCTTGTGACATTTATATAAACCATACGGATCCCATGTAAACCCTCCCTTTATTTTCACAAACCCAATACACCTTTACATAAACCCTTAAACCAAATCCAAACCTTTCCCTGGCCCAAGTTTTTTCCAGCCCAACTTCACAAATAAACTCACCCACGTTTTTTATAAAACCCAGGTCAATTGGTCAAACACAAATCCCTTTCCCTCCTTCCCCGTTTTACCCAGCAAACAACCACCATCACCATAGCCAGCCTGCTACACTCCATCCTAACTCCAATACCTCAAAAGCATACTCCACCTTCACCCCTCCCAACCTCTCACAACTCCTACCTACCACCCAATCCACCCTGGCAATCCCTAATCCTCACTTTACCAATTTGGCGCCAAAACACAATTAAAGGCTAGGATCATTCTACCTTTAAATTGATGGTTGGGATTTGATCAGGAGGTAACATGGAGACCTTTTGGCCATTTTCACTCACAGAAGTAGCACAAGGAGGAGAGAAGAACCCTAATTAGTTTTAGTATAAATAGAGTAGCAATGTAAGCCTGAGAGGCATCTTATCTTTTGTATCTTTTCTGTTTTAGTTTTAGTTTACCATTGTACTTTCAAATTTCCAGTTCAATTTCAGTCTCTTTCAAGTTTATTATAATTCGTATTTTCAAGCTAAATTTCAAGTTACTTATTATTTCATTTAAATGCAAGTTAAATTGTCTCAGAATGTTCTCTAAATATTTTTAAAGTTATTTGGAATCAAAGAAAAGCAAAACTCAGAAAGAAAAAGAAAAATACAAAGAAAAATTCCAAAAAAAATATAAAAGTTTGAAGAAGAAGAAGGCAAGCAGTAGCAGACAAGGAATTGGAATCTGGTTTAGAGTCCCATGGGGGACAGTAGGTTGTTCTTTTGGTTCCTAGTTCCTAGATTCCTAGCATTGGATGTCAAGTAGGTTACAAATCATGTTTTTGTCATAATTTATGTTCTTTGATAATTGTTACTAATTGTTGTTTATTTCTGCTTATTTGAGTTTATTATTGTTCAGTATAAAGTAATTAGTCAAGCTTGTTTGTTAATTATCTCAATTCATTAGAAAATCATAAAAACAGTTTTATTAGGGGTGTTTGGTTTAGTGGATTATGCCTTGTTGTTGTTGATTTTTGCATTTGATTTTTGTTTAGACAAGTTACCTAGGTCCTAATAAACTCAGATTGACCATTTCTTTGGTGGTTCTAAGAGAAAAAGTCAAAATTGAACATTCAATCACCCAACAGCCTAACTGTTGGTGATTTGGTGTTGCAATTCTTTGAAATCAACTCAAAACTAGTTTAGGTTAGTAGAATTGGGTTGCTTTAGCCTAAGTAAACATCAAGTAATCATCTGGGCTCAATCTAATTTCATATAAGTCAACTTCTTTTAATTTCTTGCAAAGTCAAAAACTTCCATACTCAGATTTTGGTAAAAACTCAATACACTCTCTAGGCTTTATTAGTGGATGAAAATGGAAAAAGTTTGTTAGTTTAGGATCTTTGCCAGCTTGTGTGTCTATTTCAAAAAGAAAATTTGGATTTGAAAAAGATTTGAATGATGAAAATTGGTCTTGAAGTTGCATGGTTGACTGAATGTTCCCCTGCATCTCAGTTTTTGCATAGTTTAGTTTGTCTTTAGATTGCTCAATTATAGGAGTTAGGGCTTGTTCTTTGTAGTTTTAGATAGCCCCCTAGGTGTAGTTTCTAGGATTGCTTCTAGTTTAGACTAAACTGCTTATCTACTGCTTATTCATAAGCCATCTTTAGGCCTAATTTAGGACTGCTGCTGCTTGTTCTTTGTGTTCTTGTATCTGTTGGTTGTTTTTGTTCTTGTTCTTGTTGTTTGATCTGGTTGATTTCTTGTCCATTGTTGTTATTGTTGTTATAAGTTTACATTATTGTTGTTTATCAGTTTGTTTAAGCTTGAGAAAGCTTTTTGGCTTATTTGTTTATTGTGCTGGCTGCTACTGTTTGTTGTTCTTGTTGAGCTCTTGTTGATTGTTCATACTTGTTATTGTTGTTGCTTTTTATGTCTCTGTTGTTGCTTTTTGTTGTTGTTGATCTGCTTATTCAAGCTCACAGCTTGTTTAAGCTCATTTGATTGGTGGCCTAAGTTTGGCAGTTACAAAAAAAAAAAGAGAAAAAAGAAAACAAAGAAAGATTTTGAAAAACCAATCTTGATCCTAAATCTGTTTTGAAATCTAGAATTCGTTCAAAAAGTTGTTGTTGTAAGTTGTGTTCAAAAGTTTTCAACTTTGTTTGAGTGTTTGTGTTGGGAGTTAAGAAGCAGTAAACAAGAAAAGAAAAAAAAAGATAAATAAATTTGTGTAAAAATTTAGGTTCGAACACTGGACCTCTTGCATAAACACTCAACACACCACACTCTAACCATCTGCCCTAGGGACTTTTCTCAGTTATACTTCCCCTTGTTTTTTATTTAACTAGTTTATTCCCTTTTTGCTTATTAGCTTGTTAACTGCTTTTTCCAGCTTATTTAGAAACCTTTTTCCAAACTTTTCATTTTTCTTAAGTCTGTTTTAACTTCATTTAATTTCCAGAAAAGTTTCAGAATTTTTTTTATTAGTTTTAATATTTATTTCAAATTAAATTAGTGTAAATTAGTTTTTAATTCATAATAAATAGGATTTTTGTTAAATAATTAATTTTCTTTTTTCTAAAATTTTCTTTTGTCTTTTAGTGCGTAAGAAAATTGTTTGTAGGCCCGTAGGACTTACATAGCTTGTATTTCACGTTTTTATTTGTTACGTTGACGTTTATCTTAAATAAACGTCGCGTTTATTTGTTTACTTATGTTTTAGGATTCCCGATACCTATTTTTGATTCCCGTAGTATTTTAGGATTTCCTTAGTTTGCCAATTGCCTTTTGTTCCCTTTAGGTTTATTTATTTTCATCCTCGTTCGTTAATTTTCCATTTTCGTTAATTTAACGTACCATAAAACCAAACAATCTTTCCAACCAAACATACAAGTCTTTAATCTCGATCTTTCATGAAGCTTTCCATTCACACCTCATTGGGGTACGACTCGGGAAATCACTTCCCGGTCTCACAAATATCACATTGCACGAGTTTACGAGGTAATCTTTTTCCTAAAAGGTTTACTTGTATTTCTCTACGTCTTGTTGTCACTCACGATAACATTGACCTCACTTTGTTGGTATTTTTGAATACTTGTTGTTTTACACACTAAAACACAACGAATCAATATTTGTAGATTATAACGAACAAATGATTTACAGATTTGCTAGAAGATGATTATGCAAAAGGTGTGAAAGTATTTGCTAGAAGATGATTATACAAATGATTTACAGATTTCCTCTTATTCTGTTTTTCACTTGAATTTACATTCTTTTTATTCTAGACTCATCACCTTCATTGTTACTACTAATAGAAAAAAACATACAAACACGAAACTCTCTTTTACCAGTATCAACAACTACAAAATTCACAACTTCCAGCTATTAAGAAATGGGACCTACATTCGAAAAATGCAAGGAACCACCTGGGAGATGGATGTCCGAAATTTGAGATAATAGTTTTGTGTTAGACCCATTATTTTAGCTAAGTTCTTTGAATTCAGATATTCGAAATTTCGGATAACAGTTTTATATATCCGAATATACACCTATAATTTCTTCGAAAAACTTTTATATGAGTTCCAAAACTGATAAACCCAATCTTTTAATAATTTTTGATCAATTTTTCGGATATCCGAATATAAATATACTTTAAACATCCAAAAACCTAAATCAAGAAATTCTAATATGTAAGTTGAATATTATGTTGTAAAATAATAAGATTATATAACATGTATATAAAGATGAGATGTGCGAACATATATGCAATAAAGAAAACTAACTTTACGAATTTATTATAGTGTTAGCTAAATAAACAATATCTTATCTCTTAGGTTTTGGACTTTGGTGATTACTTGTATCAAAACTAATACGCATACATTTTTATTAGTTTATGAATATTAGTATGTGGCGGTTCGGTTTTTCGGTTTCGATTTTCATATAAAACCAAAAATCGAACCAAACTTTCGGTTTTTTTTAAACAAAACCAAACCATCGGTTTTAGAATTGGTTCAGTTTTTTGGATTTTTTTTGTTTTGTTTCGGTTTTTCGGTATTGTTGCTCTTCCCTACAATTGACTAAAAGTTCCTCAAATTATTTGAGGAATAATTTGACCTTTAACCTAATCTCGGACAATTCAAGTATTCTAATAATAGAGTACAATAAAAAGCTTTAAAAAGCTTTTCCAAATTTTTTTTGTGTTGAAATAACATTAGTAATAAGAGGTTGAAGATAGCAGAGAAGATGATTTGGGAAAAAAAAAATTCAATGATAGCTAATTATATATTTCATTGTGGATGGTGTAATAAACAAAAAGATAATTACGTGCTCTTGTAATATTTATGGTAAATGTAGACCATGTTGGTTTTGTGTTGATACATAGTTGTCAGGATTCAGATCCCGACCTTAGGATCTTACGATTTTGCGATACTACAAGGCAAAAACGATCAAGATCTTATGTAGGATCTTAGCACACTTAAGATCTTATAAGATCCCGATCTTGACCATAGGATCTTAAGGTCTAACTTGATCCAATCTTGTTTTTCTCGAATCGCAAACTAAAAAACCCAAAAAGTCATGGATCATATTTTATAGAATTAAAAAAATAACATGTTAATCTTCTTAAACATTTTATATTCATAATTTATAATAACATTTTCATGAAACATTCATATAATTTTGTGTTAATGGTATACAGAGCCATATTAGATGGTGTGTGAGGTGTGCAGTCGCACAGGGCCTCCAAATTATTGGGGCCTTAAATTTTATATATAATATGTATATATATCCATACGTGTTCTAGAATATGACTAGAAGTGTTTGATTTAAGATGTTGCATCGAAAAATGCTAACGGGGGTGCTTTTATAATGATTATTTCTCATTTTATATTTTTAAAATATTATCTAACTTATGTTATTAGGCCTCATTTTCGTAATTAAATTGAATTTTGCGCAGGGCCTTCGTAAACCTAGAGACGACAATGATGATATATAATAATTTATAGACATGAACAATATTACAAAAACTATTAAGAAAATGACATTATAGCAGGATCTTAGGATCTCAATCCGATCTTACGATTCCGATCTTGCAAAAACGAAAACGATCCTGAGTAGGATCCCGATCTTGAAAACCTTGTGTTGATATATCAAATATAGATATTATTAATTTTGTTTTGCAATTTGAGTATTTAACTTATGTAATGTTTGTTACTAGCTTTCGCTAGTTATTTATTTATTTATTAAGGATGGATGATTTTTTCTTTTGAATGGCGAAATATTATAAAAAAACTAGCGAAAGCTAGTAACAACATTACATAGGAGTTATAGAGTCTAAGGGATATATAAGCCAATCAACCCAAGAAATAAAAAACTTTGGATTTATAGAAGAAATCCACAAAAATGATTAAGAAACAATATTATCCCAAAGCAACGCCTTCTTAGGAGGAGAGTTAGAGAAGATCAACCAATTTCCAAATAGACCACATAAGCGACCCTCCAACGCCTTCAAGAGAAGATTTTACCCTATTCGACATATGCAAAGAGTCGATCCGCTCGTACCATTCTGAAATATTGGCATACATGGGGATGTCAAGGTGCCACCACCTAGCCAAATTAGCCCATAAGTCCAGAGCCAAATCACAAGAAAAGAACATAAATATCGATACCTCGTCTATCAAGATTAACTCTTGAGGGGAGTTTGTTGAGCATCAGTCTCCATAAAAAAATGTTGACTTTAATCGGGATGCTACGAATCCAACGAGTACCAATAGGAGATACGTTTAAAGTTGTGGAGTCGATTAAAGATCGAACAGACGCAACAGAAAAACTGGAAGAGTTTAAAGCCCAATGCCAAGTATCACCTTGATCCGAAAGCACAATATTTTCACCCTTAGCTTGTAAGTCAGTGAATTGAACCATTCCCGTACCACCTCGAGGACGTCTTCTAAGAGCAGAGCTCAAGGCTTGGAAAGGAAAACGGTTTTGAACGAGACATATCTTGTCCGTGTCGAGCAGATAAATGCGAGGGAAAAGGGCTTTGAGAGCCTGATCACCACACCACACATCTTCCCAAAACCTGGTTGAAGAACCATCACCAACTTTGGGCGTACAGTAAGAGAGCAGGTTGATACCTTTTTGTTTGAAGCGATTAATAGAGGAAAGAATAGCACCCCAAGTGCTAAAGCTACAACAGATTTTCGGGTTAACATTGATTCCTCCATGAGAACCATGAATTCATTTGATAACCCTCACCCAAAGATCCGAAGGACAACGAAGAAACCTCCATATCAATTTGAACAGAAGGCCAATATTGAGAACAAGAATACTCCCAATGCCGAGACCTCCATGATCCTTGCTAGCTAGACATTTATTCCATCGCACCCAAGTCATATTTGCTAGCTAGACATTTAAGATGGATTATTAAAGTTGTATTCGACGAGGCTCAAGAAAAAATGACCATCTAAAATCAAATCGACTCACCGAGTAAAAATGGTTAAACCTTAACTTCAAAAAATCAAGCTAAAATGACGAGATTTTAGTATGTTAAGAGGCGAGATTTTTTATTTAACTAAGTTATGCATACATGTAAATGGTTAACGGATAAAATACGAGCTAACATATTTTTTCTTTTTTACAAAGCAAATTCATAAATTCAAACACGCTTAAAATCAACTAATATCGTCGTTACATGTTTAAGCCTCCGCCACAACGCTTGGGCAACCACGCTCATTTCCAGCATGCACTACTGAGTATTGACTTGCCAAGTTTCCAAATTCTAACAATCTTAAGGCTTGTTAGCATGTCTTTATGGGTGAGGCTCATTGACATGACTCTTACAAGACTAGGTATGTAACATAACTTCTTGGATTATGTCTCTTATCTATCTTTTGAGTAATTATTGGTGTACATCAATTCCCCTAGTTCGTGAGCATATAATGCCATATATAATGATCAAGATTGACGAGCTCGTCTTATCTGTAATTTGAATGTGAGAAAGATTGACGATCTCACTTTGTAAATCAAATATGATGGGTAGTTGATCATCTACGAAAATCATATAGTACTTCAACTGTAACTTTTGTTTCAATGAAAACAGTTAAGTTCAAATGAACCAAAATTGTTACATAAAGAAAACCAAAACCATTTTGGATTAAAAATAAAATAAAAATAGTTGTTCTTGTCTAAAAAGAAGTCTACTAAACAAGAGATACACAATTTTAAAAGGTAGACACATGTGCAAGATAGAATAGTCAGAGGACTCATAATATAAATAATGTAAATAGAAGGTCTAAACTTGTATTGTTTCGTTGAATCAAAATGAGAGGGATACAACAGTATTTGTAAAGCTGTTACAAAAACCCAGCTTGTACAAGTTTAGATCTTCTATTTACATTATTTACATTACGAGTCCTCTCACTATTATATCTTGCACATTATCATTTATATCTGTTGCGTAGAACGGATGTTCACAATCCTCGTATATGCACATCAACAAGAGAGAGTATAAATATACTTGAGCCTTTCCTCATTTTCAAAAGTATTACTCCCACCGTCCCTAAATAAATGTCCTGTTTGACTTTTCAGAGTCAAACTGGTTCAACTTTAACCTTAAATATTTTTTTTTGTGTTATATAATACATGATAAAAAATGATACCATTGAAAAATACACTTAAAACCCAACCCATTCATATATTTTGCATCAAATATTATGTAACACCCATAAAATAGTTAAAGTCAAAGTTGAACCAATTTGACTCTAAAAAATCAAACTGGACATTTATTTAGGGACGGAGGTAGTATATAATATAACGCAAATCGCAATCACAAACGATTATGTGATTCACGTAAGTTTTCATGGGTCTGCATTCAGGGACGCACATACATGAGAGCCGGGTGTGGCCCAATTGCAAGTCACGAAGTGTAAGTTTTTCCAAAAGGAAAATGCTACAACCACGTAAAAAGTTTTACAAAATGAGCCACAAAATGATGTGTCAGATAGTAATTGGTGGAGTGAGAGAGAAGAGAGAGAAACTATAGTAAACTTCACCAATCATTGCTTGCCACGTCATTTTGTGAAAAGTTTTGTGGATATTTTTTTGTGGGTGTATCACTCTTCTTTCCAAAAAGTGTCATCTTTTTGGTCTATGCAACGTCCAAAAATATATTCACACTTTCTTTATTGGTGCAACTTTAGTTTATCCAAAATTTGTTAACGGTGCATATTTTAATTCTAAAATAAAACAATAATATCCGAAAACCCTTCCAAAAAATTTTGTGGTTAGAATCCATCCCGGTCTACATCAGTACATTACCACACCTAGCACTAAACACAATAGTTTTATTCTTTGCACACAACACTACTCATACACGTTTAGGGCCCGTTTGGTTTGTGGGTTTTTTTGGAGGTTTGGGTTAAAAAATCAAAATCATGTGTTTGGTTGTGTTTTATGAAACTCGGTTTAGATTGGTACCCCAAATATATGGGGATGTGGTAAAGATAAGAAGGTAGGCTACTTTTATGACACAAGTGGGGTCAATTTTTGTTTTCTTCCATCTTTCTTTGTCTCCTTCTCATTATTTATTATATAAAGTAACAAAAAATGTTAGACAATTTTTTTTTTAATTATTTTTCTTCCTTCACTTTTAATTTAAATTCATATTTTAATATATAATATGTTTTTAAATATTATTTTCTCTCTCCTAAATCAAATCAAAATCCAAATCCTAATCTATAACTTTACACTCAAATCTAAATCCTAATCTAAACCCACCTACAAACCAAACGGGCCCTTAAACTTTTTTTATCCTACACTTTCCCAGCCACACAACACTCGCTTCCTCATACGCAACTCTCAACCTATCCTAACCTTTCCTTCGAAGATCTGCTCCTTCTAGCGTGTTGATAAAAGTTGGAATAATTGGTTTTGTGGTCCATTTAGTCGATGTTTTCTTAGAGATGATGTTACATGTTATGTTTACGACCACGATTTCTCCGTTTAAATAGGTATAACTCTCATAATCTTTTTCCTAAAATGCCATTAAATTGCACTTGGTAGTTTGTTTTTGGTTTAGATGTTGTAATGGTGAAAAAACTATTACTTGAAATGTGTCGTTCCGTTTATACTATAAGGAAGTTAGATCGTGTGGTCTGTTGAACTGTCTTAGATTATATTGTTGTTTTGTGCTGAGTAAGAATTAAGAAGCCTAACCTTATCTATGGGTTTGATATCATTTATGGTTCTAATTTGTTTATGACTTCTGTGTGTTTAAGTCCATCTCACAAAATTTTGTTATATGCTAAATCAATAATGCAAAATGTTCTCTTACTGGGGGACTTAAATTGTTATGGTCTTGACTAACATATATATTCATACTATACGGATCACATTGACTATATTATCGGGTTGCTAAGATAATCAATCTATGTATCTAACAGTAACTCTTAACTGTATTGTTATAATTTATAAGTGATACTAATCACATAGATATTAAATGTGTCGATTAAAAAAATTATTGATTCTTTTTGTCCAAATTTTAGATGAATGAAGCTGCCATGTTTGCCCGTGAAGAACATAAAGCTAAAGCTGCAGCCGCTCCTGCGGGAACAACATCATCAGAAAGCTTCTTAGGTGGAGTGTCAAAAACAATCAAAGCTTCACATTTTGATCAAGCATTGAAATAGATCTCGCCTTTCGTTCAGGAAGGAGACAAGTAAAATAACGGATAACGAGAATGCACAGTAAGTAACAGTCATGGATACGAGGTTGTAGTCTGTTTTAAACAAACAAGACAAGAATCATATCTTAAGAATCAATGTAAGTGATGATTAAGAAACAAGATGGCACGGTAGCATAGTTCACAATGACGATCATTTGAAACACTTCTCCACTTCAAAGAACTGTTGTAGTTCATGGTAATGCTATATTTGCTACAACAAAACAAACAAAAGATATGGTTGTTATATCTTTTGTTTGTTTTGTTGCATCAAAGACAACATTACCATGAACTACAATAGTTCTTTGAACTGGAGAAGTGCTTTCAAATGATTGTCATTGTTGACTATGCTAATGTGCCATCTTGTTTTTTTAATCATCACTTACATTGATTCTTAAGATTTGATTCCTGCCTTGTTTTAAAACAGACTACAACTTGGTATCCATGATTGTTATATAGTCCAGAAAAATCTTAGTTCACAGATAGAAGTTGTTGCTCAATCCAAAGGATATAATACATACAAAATATGCATTCTTGTTATCCGTTATTTTACTTGTCTCCTTGCATGTCTTAGTAACTCTATGTACAAGTTACTTTCTTTTTTATCGTTCTAGCTTGTGTATGCATGCTCTATCTTAGGCGCTTAGTATAAAGCAACTCTTGAAGACATTTTGGCCATTTATTCACGACCTTAAAAAATTCCAGCATATTTGATGGTTCATAATTTTAGGTGTGTCGCATAAAAGTAACTTTTGTTTGTCATGCTTAATTCGGTGTCCATTTTACTTTTACTAATAGATATGTACATTCACGACACTATATTTCTGTAGAGAAAAAGCCATATTTCGCTATAGACAAAAGAAGAAAAAAAATCGACCAAGCTTTCAAATTGATTAGTATGCAGTAGATAGGATTTGAGAGTGGAAACAATCAATTTTGTTAACAGATAACTCTGGACATTCAATCAAGCAGCAGTTATAGTATATGCGGTATTACCAAAAGACCCGTCTTGAACCAATTTTTACCATAGAACCAATAAAGCAATCTTAGTCACTAATTTTTTTATCAAAATAAAAAAAATATCTTTCACATTTTTTTTTAAAATTAAATATCTCGCAAACCGTAAATCGTTACGCGGAAAAAAAAATACCATCGCGACGAGAATTAAATTATCTTTCTATAGACATGCATTGTTATATACTTTCGACGAACTTTTTTTTCGACGAACTATTTTTTTTTTTTTTCAAAATTTCCGCCCAGAAAAATCATATATGATTTGTAAAAATCATATGTGATTCGTTAAACTCATATATGATTTTTACGAATCATATATGATTTTTACAAATCATATATGATTCGTAAGAATCATATGTGATTTGTAAAAATCAAATCATATGTGATTTTTACGAGTCATATATGATTTTTCTGGGCGGAATTTAAAAAAAAAAAAAAAAGTTCGTCGAAAAAAATAGTTCGTTGAAAGTATATAACAATGCATATCTATAGAAAGATGATTTAATTCTCGTGGCGATGATATTTTTTTTGTAGCTTGAAGATTTACCGTTTGCAAGATATGTTGTTTTTAAAAAAAAAAATGAAAAATAAAAATGGGTAGCTATAATTGGTTCATTGATTCTATGCAAATATGAGTTCTTTATTGATCTAATATATAAGCCAACCATCAAGAAATATCAAGCGAAAATATCGTGAAACATTGTTATAAGCGAAACAACTGATTGCTATCTCTTTTTCCAAAAGATAAACCTCTAAACTGGATTTGCTCATGTAATCTGTGCAGTATGTGCACACTACGCCTTGTATCAATTTTTTTTTTTTTTTTTTTTTTTTTTTTTTTTTTTTTTTTTTTTTTTTTTTTTTTTTTTTTTTTTTTTTTTTTTTTTTTTTTCTTTTTCTTTTTCCTTTTCTTTTCTTTTCTTTTTGTTTTTTGCCACAATGAATGTTGGGCCCTCCTTGAAACATAAATTGAAATGTTGTATGTCCAATATTTATTTCGACCTATGGTTCAAGGTTTTCAAGATCGAAACCATTCTTAAGATCAATTTCGTTTTTGCAACATTTATAAGAATCTTTCATGAAAATGTTTGTCATAAATTGAATATAGAATGTTTAAGAAGATTAACATGTTGTTTTTCTAATTTTATAAAATATAATCCATAACTTGGTAGTTTTTTAGTTTGTGTTTTGAGAAAAGTAAGGTCGGAACGAATTAGATTTTAAGATCATATGATCAATATCGGGATCTTATAAGATCTTAAGCTTATTAAGATCCTATGTAAGATCCATATCGTTTTTGCTTTATAGTATCGTAAAATTGTAAGATTTTAAGATCATGATCAGGATCTTAACGACTGTTGTTTAGACATAAAGTGCACTGTATAATTCTAACAATTATTATTGTTTTTGCTGTTAAAAGTATTTTTTGTTATTTATTTGTTAGGTATTTTACAAAAGATGAATTCCAAAAGATTAATTAGTTTAAAGCAAATCAAAGCCTAAAGTAGCTAAAGTATATAAGGCCACGTAACAGCCCACTACAAATGCAGATTTTGGCCCAAACACTGGCCCAACTAAGGTCCAACAAATGAAAATTGAGTCCAAGTAGCTGCGTTATTTTTATCACATGAAATTTCTTTCATATCTTGAATTTTGATAGTAGTTCACCAAGGTAATTTAGAAAAGTATTTA
The DNA here is from genome assembly GCA_014162995.1 of Artemisia annua. Lineage (NCBI taxonomy): Eukaryota > Viridiplantae > Streptophyta > Magnoliopsida > Asterales > Asteraceae > Artemisia > Artemisia annua. Next base: position 113,676 of record LBNU01035142.1, read on the forward strand.
ACATAGTATGCGTTCTTGGAGTATTTATTTAATTTTAGAAAATCATCAAAGCATAGATATGAGTTTTTTTTTCTTTCAGACATGTTTCTCCTCCCTAGACGAACAATGTAAAGATGTACGACATAATTTCGACGTCATCAGCCGAATGAATTTTATGTGTTCTTTAATTGATTTCGACATCAACAAAATTTTGACATCAGCGCCTAGAGGAACGGCGTAAAATCCACCCCGCTACTGTGATCACAACCAATACAATCAACTAAACCAACTTCCATAACGTCTAAGGAACAATACGAAAACCGTAACAACTATTGCAAAGTATACACGAGAGTATGCTACGTTCTTATTGATGCACTTAATGCATTGGAAACACCTTGAAGGAAGTATATCGGACCTAAATTGAACATATATTACCGAAAGCTTTATGTTTTCTTTGTGTGAGAGTACTTGGTACGTTTATATTTTGGAAACTACAAATAGTGAAGCTAAAACGAGCTTGTTAACTACTGTGAGTACTTGTCTTATTAAATTTATCTAAGTGAGAATTTTCAAACATAATACAAGCTAAAATGACGAATAAAAAGTAACTCGTAAATACAATCACTAAGCATGCAAAGAGACAAGTCACGTAATGGAAAATGAAAATGCATATTACGAAGAAAATAAACGTATACCACTTTACGGTGATCGGGGGTGGTTGTAGTCTGTTTTAAAACAAGACAAGAGTCAAATCCTAAGTACCGACAGTAGTAGCTGCGGTAAGACGCACGATAAAAGATTAACAGGCCATACATTTGAATCTCTCTTGCAGTTGATGGTAATACTGTTTTTGCTGCAACAAAACAGACAAGATACATGGATGTTAGAAAGTCCATTTACCATATACACATACTTCCAGAGTCGCAACTGACAAATCAACAGCATCATAAAGTATTATTGCATATTAAAAAGTCAAAATAGCTTTAGTGATCTGGATTTTGTCAAGTATACTTCGATTAACTATTGCCTGGCAGTAGAGCTGGCATTTCAAGCAATCTACTAACAAATGCGTCAATTCAGGTGGTGCATTACATGTTCAACAGGCCATGAAAAATTAGCTAAACAGAGTCAAAATTCCCACAAAGTCCAGTTTTAACGCATGCAGCATCCTAAACAGCGTCATTCAACAATTCAAATTATTATTGTAAAGATATTGTTTGCGTGATCATTCTTAACACATTAGCTATTTGAACCCATTTCAACCGGAACACGTTCCTATTTGTCACCCAACTTGCCCATCTTGCCACCTCTAATAGTAGGACATGACAAAATATAGTAAGTAACTCATACCTCTTCTGAGACGGAAGGCGAGATTTTTGCCAATCCTTGATAAAAATGAATAGCTTTGATCGTATGTGGCATTCCACCTAAGATGCTTTCTGACAATGATCCTGATGTTCCCTCCATTCTAGCCGAGGTTGCAGCTTCAATTTTACTAAGTTTCTCTTCAATAGCAGCCATGACTGCTTCATTCATCTGAAATTTAGACAAAATGAATCAATAATTTTATATAATTGATACATTTAGCATCTTTGTGATTTGTAGGACTTATAGCAGATAAAAAATACATACCAATGAAAAAAGATCGGCTCCACTAAAATTTGCACACCCATCACTCCTCCCAATAGCAACCAAGTCCACATCAGTATCTAGTGGCTTCTTTCTAGCCAGAGCTTTCAAGATCAACCCACGTTCATCTGGATTTGGTAGAGGAACATATAGAAGCTTCCCAAACCTTCCAGGCCGTAACAAGGCTTGGTCCATCACCTCTGGCCTAAAGACATGTCCGCAGAATCAGTAACTAGTAGATAGGCGGCTTGGTTAATGATCAAAATGGGTACTTTTGGTGTGGCCTAAAGACAGATCATGTTAACATAATTCTTTTTATCCTAATTCTTCTTTAAAAAATTTGTACCCGAGAGAGAGAATAGTTCCTTCTTTCAAACATAAAATTAGAAGGTTCTATGAATTTGGGATACAATTCCTATATACTATTAAAGCGCTTGAGGCGCCATCTTTTATTATTTTTTTGGGCCTCTATGTTGGGCTTGTGTTAGCCTGTGTATCTTTCATTTCCTTTCATTCTAAATTCACTTTCCAGGTTTCATTTTTAGGTTGTCTCTGTGAATTTATACAAACATTTGTTATAATGCTAGACAACTCATATCAAAGGGATGTCCTGGCCTACTTCATCACATGCACCCTTTTGCCCAGTCACCCTCATCATCCTCACTTTTGAACATAAAGACATGTCAAATTTTAACGTTGCTCAAATAGGATTACATTTTAAAATAAATTTGTTGGTTTAGTCCAAACAAATAATACTCCATTCGTCATCAAGATCAAAAACAACAACAATAACATCAAGACCCTCACCGAGTCACGAGTTTACTTGGTCAGTCCATTCCGAGTCGCGGCCGAGTCGAGAACCAAAAGAGATCCACACAAGTTTTGATGGTAAAAACGTTAATAACATCATTTTTATAAAAAACAATGGTTGAGATCAAAGAAGCCTCTTTAGGAATTCAAACAATTGGCATGTGTTAAAAATGAAGGGATGAGATGTGTTGTAAGGGAATGAATGGTTGAGATGTAGTGTGTAAGGGAATATGTAAGAGTGTAAGAGATTGTGTAAGAGATTGTGTAAGAGAATATATGATTTGGATTTGGTTGGATATGATTGGATTTGTCTTTTGTAGAAGAGAGATTAAGAGAAGATTAAGACATATCTAATTGTCATTAAGAAGAAAAGGTTTAGACAATTAAGATTATAAGTTGAGAAAATCATAGGTTACTTATAAGTTCAAGTAACACAACGTCGAGAATCCATAGTTTCATATCTCGTGACTTTCCACGACTCGACGTTCTCAACTAATACCTTGGTTCAAACAAGTTAAGCGCTTTGCCTTGATGTAAAGCATAGCCCAAGTGGGAAAGGATGCGTTTACGCAAAAGTGACCTTTGACTTAGTTTGACAAATAAGGGAGTAAACCCGTTACGTAATTAGAGAAGATGTAAGCACGGGATATGAGCATATGGATGCTTCAACACGATGTCTCGTGAAATATATAAGCTCCCTAAGTTTAGAAAAGCCTTGGCTAGAGGCGATAGTTAGAAAACATGAGTTGGCGTTTTCCCGTAAATGGGTGTTTTAAAAGTAGGATCTCTCAAGTCTCAAAACTTGTTTCGAGTGTTCTCAATTAAGCACATAACATATTCATACCTGTATTGAAAGATCCACATTTTTCGGGTAAGGGGAAAGCCGACTTTCAAAATTCGCTCGGAACCATACAGTGTCCTGGCGCGTCACCCGCGCGTTGACGCGCGGGCAGCGCGCCAAGAGCAGACATTGGCTCCAGCGATTTTGAGCTAACGTTTGTTATTTTATGTGTTTCGATGGTTTATTTGTCATCATTAAAACATAAAGAGATCTTGATCACGTTGCCTCAACAATCTCCCCCTTTTTGATCATGTTGTATTCCAAGAACCACCAAAACTTGAATTCCAAGAAACCGCAGATACCTTTAAACTTTAACGGTTTAAGATCCTAGATAATCAACTAAATATTTTAGCCTTTTTACCCTTCAAACTTGATCACCTCTAGAATCTTAAAAAGAAGACTTTGAAGCTTAAAGATGCAACCTTGTATAAACCCTTTTGAAGCTTGGATCTTGTCAAATAAAACCTTTGCAATTCAAATCCCTGGTCGAAATCTAATTTAAATAGAACATGCAGATTTTGGACAAGTAACTTAGACTACATGTATCTCTCTACAGACCTCCAATTGAGCATACCTTTGGTGAGATTCTAGATCTTCGTGTCTTCGACCTACGATTCAAATTTCACAAAGATCCAACGGTTAACGAACTCTCAACGTCAAATCTCCCACCAGTGCACATAAACCGACGAATCAAAAAGAGAAGAGACTACTTGTTAGGATTGTAGGGCTTTGAGTCGACCTAGCTACAAGAAACCAACGTCACCTTGGCTCTGATACCACTTGTTGGGAAAAAATAAATAAAAAGACCAATAAACCTTGTAAGCTAGTACGGAATATTGACTCAAAGTAACCACACACATGGCCTCAAATGATACATTCTTCCTTGTTCATTCGTTAATCAATACAATGTAACGTTTGGGGGTCACGTGTGTGATTACTTTGAGTCAATATTCCACACTAACTTACAAGGTTTATTGGTCTTTTTTTTCCAACAACAATGAAAGACTTTTTTTTAAAGCTTTTCAGCTTGGTTTATCAAGTGTTTGAAGAAGTTAAAAATAATAGTATTTTACTTGTTGTTCTATCTATATCGCTTACAGGTTTAACAATGCAAACTTTTAAATCTATAAAAATTAATAAACTACTGACTTGTCATATGTAAAAAGGTAAAAAGTCTTTTCTAGTTTGAGCATTGTAGATGCTCTTAGATCATATCTATACTATATATAAAGCATGAATGACTCTCTCTCCAAAATTTTAAGACTTACAAGAAATTAAGCATAGTTTACAACACTTTAGTGCACCCAACTTTCAGAAGTACAACAAAGTAAGCATATTGTACAACAAAATAAAGCATGGTGTCATTTTAAGACCAAAATTCTATCAAACAACATTAATGCTATTAAAAACATCCCTTCACCAAAAATTACAACCATTTAAGCACAATGTATAATAGCTGCAATCAATTTTCAGATTTACAACAAAATAAGCATAGTGTACAACAAAATAAGCATGATGTAACTTTCAGACTTACAACATTAATGCTATTAAAGTGGTCAATGTTATTAATGACTATAATGACTACTACTTAACTACAGAAACAGAAACATAGTGTACAACACTTTAATGCACATAATTTTCAGAGTACAAGACAAGAAGCATAGTGTACAACAAAACACCACATTATAAAGCACATTGTATAAGAAATACAAATTATCAAACATATTGTAAAACCAGATTAAACACAATTCTTTTATTAAATTTCACTACTACAAATAATAAAGCACATTGTACAAATATTCAAGCCCGAACGGGCAACGGGCCAAATAGGCTTGAGCCCGAACGGGCGCGGACTAAACGGGCTCGGGCCCGAACAGGCACGGGCCAACGGCTTCGAGCCCGAATGGGCACGGGCTATACGAATTCTTGATATCCGTAAATTTATTGTCAAAAATAACACAATAAACTAAAATACATTATTATCGAAAAATTTTATTTCAAGGTACCCGTCGCTGCAACACGCGGGTACCCTGCTAGTATTAGTGGTTGCATGCATACATTAGCATCATACGAAACCAATAAAACACACGGTATGTAACACATATAAACACAAACAAAATATAAGTTAACCAGCAAGGTTAAAATCACACCGATTGAACCACGCAAATGTGGTGTGGTAATTTCTAAATGGTCAAGCATGCCAGCCATAAGAGACGACACATGGTGCTTTTATGTAATATATGTGGTTAAGATCGCGAATTAGATCGTAAGATCGTACAATCTAACAACCCTACTAGCAAAAAACTTGTAGGATCGGGTCTATGATTATCCGCAATGTAGGATCGTATTATACATGATTGTAAAGTCCAAGTCTATGTTTTGTTCTTCGGCTTTTGTCCTATTATTGTTATTTAAACCCAAACAATGAAAGATTGGAAGTAATAAACTAAATAAACGATTTGTAATCTATTTAAATTATACAAAATTACGAACGCCCTAAATCAATATTTTAAGAAATCAAAGAATCGATTCTTTTGCTTGTGTCAACCTTCATCACTCCATGATATAAATTGATGGTCTGTGTATTAACTTGTTGGCATTATGATATGTATTTTGAGAAGTTTATGACCATGTTGTGTTTTCTATTATGCTAAATCATTAATATAAAGAATGAAACTTGACATGTCGTGTTTTAAAACTATTATAGTCTTTGTTCTTTTGAACTTTGACATTTATGGGAGGATATCGTATGAGTTTATCTTTAATGTTGAGCAAATGTGTAACAGTTTATCATTTATTATTTATTAACAAAACATGAGAAACTAGCTAAGTCGTACGATTTTGATCCGATCTTACAATTCTGTTTCGATCTTACGATTTCAATTTGATCTTACAATCCTAAGTTCGCAAAGACAAAAACAATTTCAACCGAAAATCTCAATCTTGAAAGCCTTGTTTTCATTTTTATGTACATTTGTAAAAACAAAAAACAAATTATACATATACCGTACTTTATTGTGTTACTTTTGAGGTAAAATATCTTTGGATAATAATACTCTTTAT